>JARQOC010000001.1:61250724-61282837 GCA_033576535.1 Allobates femoralis
CTTTGGGGCTGTGGGGGCCAAATTTGACGGCACAGGGAATCTTTGTTAAAGTTGAGGGTCGCATGGTTTCCACTCAGTATCAGCAGATTCTTGAGAATAATGTTAAAGAATCAGTGACAAAGTTGAAGTTAACGCCGGGGATGGATCTTTCAGCAAGACAATGATCCAAAACACCGCTCCAAATCTACTCAGCATTCATGCAGAGGAACAATTACAATGTTCGGGAATGGCCATCCCAGTCCCCAGACCTGAATATCATTGAATATCTGTGGGATGTTTTGAAGCGGGCTGTCCATGCTCGGCGACCATCAAACTTAACTCAACTGGAATTGTTTTGTAAAGAGGAATGGTCAAAAATCCCTTCTTTCCGGATCCAGGAACCTCATTAACGGCTACAGGAAGCGACTAGAGGCTGTTATTTTTGCCAAAGGTGGATCTACAAAATATTAATGTCACTTTTCTGTTGGGGGGCCCATACTTTTGCACCTGTCAATTTTGAAATAATGCATATTTCACATTTTCGGTTAGTACAATAAACCTCATTTCAATCCTGAATATTACTGTGTCCATCAGTATTACATATATCACACTGAAATAGCTGTTGCAAAAACCCAATTTTAAACAAAACAAAATGAGTAAGATTAAGAGGGGTGCCCAAACTTTTTCATATGACTGTATATTAATATGAGTAAACCTTTTGAAGTTCGGGTTCGTCTCTGTTTGCTGAACAGTCATATGTGCACCAAATAGATCGGCAAACAGTTTACCGAACTTCCAAAAACCTATTGAAATCAATGATCTAGGCAAAATCAAGGGCCTAAAAAACACCTTCAAGAGTGCCCAAAAGCTGCCAAACACAACTCAAACTTTTTTACAGTTTTCGCACATACATTAGCTTCCTAAGGCTATGATACCTACCAAGTTTCAGCACCGCTGTCACCCTGCTGCCGGTCCATATCATGAATGTTACTGCTTCCCCTACTTGATTGGATAAAATCAGACTTAGCTCAGCCTACCCTCTCTGCAGGCATCTGTGATTGTTTGTCAGTATAACAACCAAATTGATCGCAGATTACTGTAAAAATAAATGAATAATTGAAAGAAATTGGTGTGCGCTTCACTGTATTTTTGATTGCCAGCCAAGGTAAATCAGTCAGCGGCAGGCTGGAATTCTTAGCGTGGTGAGGCCCAAAGCATTCAGGGCACCACACACTAAAAATTGCAGCCAGAATTGGTGCCTCTATGAGAGAGGCCGAAACTGGTCGTTATCATGCTCTTCCAGTTGCTCTGGTGCCGGTGGCAATCTGTGTAATAAGGGGTTAATGCCAGCTGAAATTTTTCAGCTGGCACTAAGCTCAAGGTTCATAATGTCAGGCTTATGTTAGACTTTGCTTATGTTATGCTTATGTTAGACTTGGCTATTATGAACCTCTAAGTAAATAGTAAATAATGCACAACACTATGAAAAGTCTTTTTTTGTAAAAAGAACACAAATAAATCCCTGTTTTCCCATCTTTATTATCCTCACACAAACCCTCAATGATCCTCTGTGACATCCATTCATGGCAGGATACAAAACTGTTGTGAGAAGGGTGACGTCACCAACTGGTTCATCTGAGGTCAGCTAGAGCAACATGGCTGAGCTCTAACCTCAGATGAACTTTTTCACATAACCCAGCTCACAGTCAGATGTGATTTTTGTGTCCTGCTGGAAACGGACGTCACAGAAGATAATGGGGGATTGTTGTGGCGATAATAAAGATTGGAAAAGAGGGATGTATTTGTCCCTCTTTTACAAATAAATTATTTTTCACGGTGTAGTGTATTATTTACTATTTACTTAGTGGTTCATAATGGCTTGGTCTAACGTTGACACAACTTTATGATTCTCAGGATTAGTGCCAGATGGCAAAATTCAGTTGACATTAACTCCTTATTACCTAGTCTGCCAACCCCACAGGACTGCTGAAAGAGTCAGGCACCGCTCCAAAAAATGGTGTTTTTATAAATGCTCCATTTTCAGGGGCAGCTGTGGGCAGCAATTCATAGCTTGGGTGGCCCAGAATGCTGGGCTCTCCCCACACTGAGGATTCCAGCCCCCAGCTGCCTAGTTTAACTTGGCTGGCAACCAAAAATGTGGTTAAGCCCCACATAATTTTTTTATGAGTTCAAGAAATAATTAAAAAAAGGGCCTCACTATATTTTTTATTTGATTGAGGTAAAGCTAGGCAGCTAGGATTGGATCACAGCTCATACATGCCTACTGTACCTGAGCTGGTGAACAAAAATACAGTGGAGCTCCTTATCACTTTATGACATCTTGAAATGCCTTTTTTCAGGCTTTTAACCTAGCTTTATTAACAGTCAAAACTAAGAACAATTGCTAAAAAGCAATAAAATCTGCATGAAAAAATGGGCAGAAAATATTCCAAAAATGCACCAAGAGACCACCAACTTCTCTGTGCATATCTTCGAAACATCGTGCAGATTTAGCAAGACAGAAATCTGCGCACACATTCTATGCTGTTACATAGCTTTCATGAATGTGAACAGACTTATAAAACCATGTATGTTAAGCATATGATGGACATATTCTAATTTTATTTACATTGCTAGCAGATAAGTGTAGAAGAGGTGGCCTTGTACACTGCTGACCCTCTGCATAGATAAGGCCCTAAAACAATAGGGGCAATGGGCTTGCATTGGTGCAAATAAAAAATTCTTTAAGATGATTCATTAATAATGAATAAAACTTGTTGCAAATTTCATAACAATAGGAATATAGCAAATTTAAAAATGATCTGGATATGATTTACATTTATGCAGAAAACCGACACTCAAGTTACCATTTTACAGGAATTTTTTAGGGCTGAAAATGGATTAAAAAAATAAATAAATAAAAATAAAAATACTACATTCTTCACACTTACAACCACGGTTTGCGAACTCCTGGCTCAAGTGCCATCAACAGGTCATGTTTTCAGGATTCCCTTAGTATTGTATAGTTGATAATATAATTGCCTGCACTGGTGATGATTCTAACCCCTGTGGAATCCTAAGGAAATCCAGAAAACATGACTTGTTGGTGGCCCTCGAGGCCTGGAGTTCTTCACCCCTGTCTTAAATGCTCTTTTGTCTCCTTACAGAGCATCCTCCACAGCTCCACACTTGCAGCAACGATCCGGGCTTGGGGTCGGCTGCAGAAAGTGCGGTTTTGACGGTTGCGGCAGATGTGGCACTTGAAAAAAAAAAGCGGTCAGCATCGTTTTTTTCGCGGCTGCAACTGCCGCATCTGCTGCAACCGGCAAAACCACACTTGCTGCAAGCCCCGTAGACAATGCATAGGGCTTGCCGCAAGTGTGCCACAAGTGTGGCTGTTATGTGGAAGATGCGGCAGATGCGGTAATTCTGCCGCATCTGCCACATTTTTTCAAAAACGCCAGTGTGAGAGGGGCCTGAAATGAATTTTGGGAAATTTGCTCATCTCCATTTGTTACCCATTGAGAACATCACACATGCAAATATTCAATCTTTACTATAATGTAATATGAGGACTGACTTCTCCTTGAAATATACATGAGATTTTGCAGCATAAGGCTAGGGTCACATTTGGGAGGGTGCATCCTTTGCAAGGATGCATTAAAGGAAGCAGTTTTTCCCCTTGCCATTTTTATGGCATTTTTTCCCTTTTTAGCGCTTTTCCCTTTTGTACCATGCGTTAACACACGCGTTTCCCATAGACTCCCATGTTAAAAAAAACACCCACAAAAATGCTGATTACCGCGTTTTTGGGTGCTTTTGCAAAAACACCTAGCATCAAACTTGTTGCACTTTGAACATGCGTTCTTTGCATGGGAGCCTATGGAAGCATTAATGCTAGCGTTTTTCACAATTTCAAAATGAGAAGAACTCTAGATTATAACGCTTCCATGGCTCTAATGTGACCCTGGCCTCAATGATCCAAATTCTGTTAAAGAAAATCTCCATCTAGACGTCATTCAGTTATTGAGCAGAGTGGAGCTTTTGGGTTCATTCTGGATCTCTTGCTCTCGTTGGAAACTAGCAATAGATTGAGCTCTCCGTGGTAATCCATCTTTGCACATCAGGTTCCTAATTCTGAGATACATCTTCCTCCTGACAAGCAACACTATGGATTAAGAGTGAAATCATGCATATACAAGTCACAAATCACTGGAAAGATTTGCCTCCGGCCTGCTTGTTTGATGTCTCTAGAGAAATTTCTCAGAAACTGCAGCGGTATAGATCTTCTCCAAGATTGAAGTGCTTGAGATATTAAATCCCCATGGTCCAACCTAACCCTTCTTACCTTAACACAGTAATTGCACAGCAGCCCTGGAGAAGAAGGGGAAGAATATCTGGTTTCTAGAGGAAGTAATTTATCGGAACAGCTTCCAGTTATTTCCGAGATAGAATTTGGAATGATGAGTCTCCCAGGTTTCTGACAGTACTCATGAAGATGTTGAATCTCTGTAAAGATCCACTTCATATTCCCCAGTATTGTAACAATAACATTCTATATATTTTGCCCAATATTTCAGGTTTTTATCCCAGACATTATTCTTCTCCTGTAAGTTATTGCCCGGTTGCCTCATCCACTGCCTTATGCTGATTTTAAGAGATGTCTAGAGTCAGAATAAACAGGCAAAACAAACTAGAAAATAAAACTGACGTTTAGTGAAACATATTGGTATAAACCTGTTTTGTGAACAAATGATAATTATAAGAATTATTATCATATTAATAATTATTTTAAAGATAAATAAATAAAGATTGAGGGGAAAAAGCCTGGACCAAGTCATAAAGATAGGAAAATGGCGTTACTGCTAATATTGTAGTCATTGGAAAAGTGTCGAAGATGTGCAACAGCAAATAGCTTTATGAACAGCATACATAGCACATATGGAGACCATGCCGCTAATAGCGGAATCTTCTAGAGAAGTCATTTCCACTTTGACCCAGGGTTTTGCACTGGATTCCCTTCTATAGACAACAGCACTGGAAGCAAAGGGGGAACAGCATGACCCCATGGGTCACTATATTAAGTCTCCATAAGGTAGATAGCAAGTTCCCAGACCTTGTCTTAGCCCACTCACACAGCCAGATTAGAATATCCCACACACTACACTGATGAGGGGCAGTTACCCCGAAACGCAGAGTCTGTAGTTTGGGGTTCTGATCTGGCACAAATCCCTTAGTCATATTAAAAGCTTGTTGGAAAGCGATTATGACTTTGAGGAGCTGCTTAAATGTGGCACTGGAGTTTCTCCACTTCCTTACTGAAGTGCAAGTTTGTACTGTATATTAAGTGGGCCATTTGCTATAAAGTTCTTTCTCTTCATTGTTCCACACTGGAAGGGAATTTATGTGAATAAATCCTCATTAAAACAATTGCAATTCTTGCACATGTTCAGTTTTATAGTCAACTAGCTGGGTGCCCGATGCACATGCATCGGGATTCTAGAAGAGCGAGTCTCTGACTCGCAATGGCCGCTTCGCGGCCAATGCTTCGCGCTGCTAAGGCGGCTCGCCATGCCCGCTGCGCGGGCATAGCGAGTCGCCTTAGAACTGCTCGCAATGGCCGCTGCGCGGCCAATGCTTCGGGCGTATCCACATGACGACGCCGACTCGCATTGCGAGTGGACTCAGAAGGGGCAAAAAACCCATTCGCAATTATATAATAGATATACTAGTGCATTGTAATGAATTTAAATATTATCAATAATGAATGTCATATTGTCATGTTTCTGGGATCCCTGAAAGACGTTGATTAATAAATCAATATTATAGTCACCCTTTGATGTCTCGAGGAATACGACAGCCCTTCATGCTCCCTACTTTAATTTTCAGAGATAATGACCTTTGGGTTTTCATTGGATGTAAACCATATTCATCAACCTTTACATAAATAAATAATAATAATTTTTATTTACATAGTGCCAACATATTTCACAGCGCTTTACAAATCAGATTCATATACAAACAGTCATAAGAAGCTGTTTTGGAAGATACAATAATTAAAAGCAAAAAATAATGACAACCCTGCTCGCAAGAGCTTACAATATACAATAAGGTGGGGGTGACACAAAGTACAGGGGCTTATTTACAATCATGGTCTAGCCGTTTTGAGGAGGTATGGAATAGATGAGAGTGGAGTAAGTGGCCACCAGCCAATCTGTACAGCTTTTGGGTCAGATGGAGTTTAACAGTTATGTTCAGGGAAGTAGTGGATAACCTATGTCAGAATGACTTTGGTTAGGGAGAATGATAGGCCGCCCTACAAAGATGTGTTTTTAGTGAGTGCCTGAAGCTAAGTAAGTTGTGGGTAGTCCTAATTTCTTGGGGTAGAGCATTCCAGAGAATTGGTGCAGCTCGGGAAAAGTCTTGGAACCGGGAATTGGAGGTTCAGATTAGTGCAGATGTTAGTTTAAAGTCACTCCAAGAACAAAGAGAACGGGTCAGGTGATAGACAGAAATGACGGTAGAGAGGTAGGGAGGTGCTGCACCGTGAAGTGCTTTGTGAGTGAGAACAAGCAATTTGAATTGGATCCTATAGTGTATAGGCTGCCAGTGCCATGACTGACACATAGCGGAAGCATCCGAGTAACAGTTAGCCAGATAGGTGACCCTGACTGCTACATTAAAGATGGACTGAGAGGGAAAATCCTAGTGAGGGGAGGCCAATTAATAGAGTGTTGCAATAATCAAGGTGGGAGTTGATCGGGGCCACTGTGATGGTTTTAATTGCTTCCATGGAGGAAGGGGTGAATTCTAGAGATGTTCTTCAGTTGCAGATGACAAGAGCAGGTGAGCGATTGTATATAGGAAGTGAATGAAAGATCAGCACCAAACATACCACCCATACAGTGAGCCTGCTGCCTAGGCGTTATTGTGGTGCCGCACACCAAGAGGAAGATGTCAGATTTAGGAAGGATAGTTGAGGGCGGGAGCAGAAGAAATTCAGTTTTGGAAAGATTGAGTTTCAGGTATAGAGTGGACATGATATTGGAAACTGCGGTTAGGCAGTCATTGGTATTCTGTAATTCAGCAGGGGTAAGGTCTGGGGATGATGTGTATAGTTGTGTGTCATCAGCATAAAGGTGGTACTGGAAGCCAAATCTGCTGATGGTGTGCCCAATAGTAGCTGTGTAGAGAAAGAAGAGAAGAACGCCAAGGACTGAACCCTGAGTGACCCCTATATTGAGAGGAAGGGGAGAGGAAGTGGAGCCAGCAAATGATACACTGTAAGAGTGGTTCGAAAGATAGGAAGAGAACCAGGAGAGAGCCGTGTCCTTTATGCCGATGGAGTGCAGCATAGAGAGTAGGATATGGTGGTCGACAGTGTCAAAGGCTGCAGAGAGATCAAGAAGAATAAGCAGTGAGTGTTCACCATTACGTTTTTCTGTCAGTAGGTCTTTGATCACTTTGAAGAGGGCAGTTTCTGTAGAATGTAGGGGGTGAAGACCAGACTATAATAGGACTAGAAGAGAGTGAGTGAAGAGGTAACGGTTAAGACGGGAGTAGATCAGGAGCTCGAAGAGTTTAGAAATGGAGGGGAGGTTGAAGACTGGTTTTTAGTTAATTGTGCAGGATGGGTCAAGAGAAGTTTTCTTTAATAATGGAGTAATTATAGAATGTTTGAAGGAGGAGGGGAAGATGCCAGAAGAGAGGGAGAGATTGAAGATTTTACTTAGGTGAGTGGTGACTACTGGAGAAAGAGACTGGAGTAGGTGTGAGAGGATGGGGTCATTGGTGCATGTATTAGGATGAGAGGAGAGAGGAGCATGGAGACTTCTTCTTCTCTGACTGGGTGAAATGTGGAGAGTGAGCCAGAGGAGATGTGGGGAGGGATCGGAGTAACAGCACGTTGAGGTTGGGAGCTGATTTCCTGACAGATGTTTTCTATTTTGTTAGTGAAGTAAGAGGCCAAATCATCAGCACAGAGGTCAGTGATGGGGGCCTGCACTTTAGGATTGAGGAGAGAGTGCACTTGCACTTTAAACTTTTTTACTGCAGAGTACTTACACGTTTTATGGACAAGGTTTTTTGTATTAGATTGTTTGGCGGCGTGAGCGTGTTCACACAGACACGTTCTTTGTGTGCAGGGTTCATCAGTTTTCTGTAAATTAGCCCCTTGCCTAGCAAGAGATGTGAGTTCCCCGCCCCTCACCTTGGGCTCTGCACACAAAAGGCTGCTTTCAACCTCAGTCCAACCTCAGACACTGGACCTGTTTGGACCCTGTTCACTTGATACACATTACTTGATCAGGTTTTTAATATAACAGATAGGACTGCTTCGATATGGGTACACCATGATGAGGTGAAGCAGCTTGAAGTAAATTTTATGCGCAAAAAACGTATGGACCAAGTACCCTGTTATTTATATATTTTTTACTGCACTTGCATTTTGAAATTTTTTACTGCAGAGTACTATACATGTTTAATGGACAAGGTTTTTTGTATTAGAGAGAGTGAAAGGTGTCAAATAATTTCTTTGGGTTGTTGGATAGTGAGGAGACCAGGGTGGTGAAGTAGGTCTGTTTGGCGAGGTGAAGGGCAGAGTTGTAAGATCTCAGCATACATTTATAATAAATGAAATTTTCTGGTGTGCGGGCTTTCCTTCATAGAAATACAGCACTCCTAGGGCATCGCTGGAGGAATTGAGTTTGTGATGTGAGCCAGGGCTGTTTTACTCTGTGGTTGGACGTTTTGATGGTGAGGGGCGCTACATGGTCCAAGGTGCTTCTGAGAGAGTCATTGTAGTGACTCACAGCCAGATCGAGGCAGGTGAAGGAGGAGATTGGGGACAGTGATGAGAGAAGAGAGTCTGTGAGTGTATGATGGTTAATGGCCTGTAGATTTCCGAATGTGTGATAGGTAGTAGTGTGCTGGGGTGGGGGAGGATGTGTGAGTGTGAATGAGAGAAGGCAGAGGTGAGTTATCTAAGGAGGAAGTTGGAACAGAGTCAGAAAAAGATCACTCTGTGTGTAATGACTTAATATAATATATACATTTCACTTTATGTACTGAATTACTGGAATAAATTAACTTTTTAATGATATTCTAATTCTTTGAGATGCACTAGTATGTTGCTGTCCATACTTAACATTGCAATGGATAAGAGAGGCTTTGTAATTTATTTATATATTGATGGTAAGGAATTAAACACAAACCAAACGCTGAAAATCGGATCAAGACCATTTTTTTCACAGGTGAGAAATCACTGATGTCTTAATGAGGCCTAAGAAATTCTATCAGGACATTTTTTTCTTCACCTTTTCACATCTCCTATTACACATAGACTAAAATGTAATATATTGATTTAAATGATATACGTTTTCTATGTCTGTAAAAACGTTATCAACACTTAAGGGTCATGCACACAATCTGGAGGCACTGCGTGTTGAAGGCAGGGCCTCCGGACAAGCGGGTGCGCCCAGGGAGATCGAAGCCACTTTCTACTCATGATCTGTGTTGGGTGCAGGGCGACCTTTTCCTGCATTCACCCACTAGAGATCGCCTCTGATTACACAGCATTAAATTAACATGCTGCAGAGATGAAAACACGTTGCGGTCGGGAGAAGCATAGTGAGCATGGGGTTTCTAGAAATCCCATCCACTATGTTTGTACTGTACAACACAGCGTTTTGGATGCAGGGGCAATATACTGTGTCCAAAATCCTGCTATTTCGGATCTCGAGTATGCAGCCTTAAAGGAACATCCGTTTTTCACGTTATACATGACCATATAAATTAGATGTTCATTGTTCAGCTGACCAGTTTCAACACTTGCATCTTATTTCCACAACTTCAAGTTGTGCGGAGAATGTACAACGTTTGACTTTTTCATGCTAGTTTCGTGCTGCTAGGCCAAAATGGGAGAGTTAGAAACCTGAGAACTGAGCTATATAGCTGTAACCCCAGTATAATGTAATATAAGAGAAACCACCAATTGCAAGTGCATAAATTCATTTATTTTACTAGTGGATCAATAAAAATACTGGGGAACGTCACATAAAACCAAGGATAATGACAAAGGGGGTTGAACCGGTCACAGACCGCCACAGAGGGGTAAAGTTACAGGCAGTGAACATATGCACGGAGCGATGGGCCCAGTGATGCGGTGACGCGATGGAGGGACGCACATGGAGCACTGATGGGGAACAGGTGGCCACCATGTATATAATCAGGTTCTCACTCCCCTTTCCTCACCCCCTGAAGAAGACTTGTTTTGAAACACGTGTTGGGGTCTGTCCCTGAACACGTGTCATAACCCCACAGTATGGGTGAGTTGTGGGCTTGGTACTAGGCGGACAGTCTGGTTTTAGGGTATTTATATGTATTTATATTGTACCATGCTGCTTGCCTCAAACATATGTTCACTGCCTGTAACTTTACCCCTCTGTGGCGGTCTGTGACCGGTTCAACCCCCTTTGTCATTATCCTTGGTTTTATGTGACGTTCCCCAGTATTTTTATTGATCCACTAGTAAAATAAATGAATTTATGCACTTGCAATTGGTGGTTTCTCTTATATTACATTATACTGGGGTTACAGCTATATAGCTCAGTTCTCAGGTTTCTAATGCATTTAGAGTTGCTAAATATGTGAGTCCAAGATGTGTCCCTATATTTTTGTCTCAAAATGGGAGAGTTGCGAAAGGGTAGGATGGCAATTTCTACACATTAATGAGTAATGATGGAATACATTTCACTAGAAATGTTACTGCGGTTCCTGAACACATCCATTGCACACATAGCAGGGACACATATATTACAATATCTCAGCACAGGAGATGTGGTATGATCAGTCCATGTCCCTGTACAGTCAGACACATCCATTACACAGTACATAGCAAGGGCACATATGCAGTGATACCTCGATATTTGCTGACTGCGGTTATCATTATATCAGTTTTAGCCTAGAGTCACACTTAAATATAGAATTGCGTTCACCGCATCCAGATCCAGATGCGGTGAACGCAATTGGCTTCAGACAACCAGCAATCCGGGAACCGGAATTCTGAAGCCGCAATCCAGTAACCGGATTGCTCTGGATGTGTTATCCGGAGCAATCCGGTTACCGGATAGTTTGCTCATCACTGCTGCTGCTGTTAACACACTGGAAGATTTCTGAATGACTTCTATAACAGTTATATAGGTTATTAACTATTTATTGCCATGACACCTGGAGGTTCAAAGGAGTTACACAGCTGGAGTTGTCCTGTTCATGATCGGAGTTCCCATGTGTATTTCCTCTGCTTTATCCTCCTTGAGTAAGTGTTGAAGATCATTCTCTTACTGTTCTAAGGCTGTTCTCCTGTATATCTATGGATTCCCACACAACAGGCAAACTGGTTGCTGCAAGCAGCATCCATTTGCATTCTTTTCATGTATCCATATGATCCATAATGACACACCCCCTAGGGGCTTATCATTAACAACTACGTCATGCTCATGTCCTGTGCATGCGCAGTTCATGTGTCATAGCCCGGAAGTATGGATCCACCTAGATCTGTACTTTCTGTTGCTTTCCATGTCCATAGGCACTTGTTCTTATTTTTCATGTGGTACCGCGGATCAGTGTGGATCTGCGACATCACTTTACTGTTCGCGGAGACCAAAAACGTATTAAGATGGATTTTTAGTCTCCGTGAAAACTATGTTTTGCCGCGATTACACATGGATCTGCAGCAAAACACCAGGATGTCCATGGAAGTGTCTTCTGTCTCCTTTGAAAGACAATGGGGTCGAAAACTGATCCGTGGGCATCCTGTTTGTGGCGGATGCATGCGGAGCCAAACGTGTGCCAATGTGAAACTAGCCTATGTGGAAAGTAAACTTCAAGGACTTAATAAGTCTTTCCAAGGCCTCCAGGAAAACAAAGCTTTTAGAATGTTCCTTTTGTGGGGAGGGGAGTAAAGGCCCCGCTACACGCTTCAATGGTCAAACGAGCCAACCAGCGATTCGTCTTGACCTAGATCGTTTGAACGTCGTTCAATGATCGCTAGTGAAATGTCACATGTACAGAAATCGTGAACAACGCAGCAACGATTCCGCGACAAGCGAACGATACTTGCGGTCATTTGATCGCCTGGGTCCTTCAGTTCTGAATAGGCGAAGTAGTTAACGACATCGTTATCAAGGTGTCACACACACCGATGCTGCAGGTTGTACTGACTATCATCGTCTGGTTTTAGGTCCGGTTCAAAAACCCCCCATCAACGATCAGCCAAATTATCGTTGATCGTTTTCTACTTGTCACATGCAACGACGTCGTTACGACGTTGTTGCTCCACCCAAAAAGCCATGACTTACAAACGATATCGTTAATGATATCGTAGCATGGAACGGGCCCTTAACATGGAGTGAGAGGCATGACTTGAAAGGGGACAAAGCTGGTCTGTTATTTCACCATAGTTTGTGCATTAAAGTTGGAAACATTGTTTAATGTAACTCTATAGAATTTACTATTGTTTAATACAGCTTTTCTGTATTATTTATATTGTGTTTTCACAGTTCAGTTTCCAACTTGTACAGATATAAACGTGTCCGAATCCTTTTTCCATGGTCAGCTCTGATATCAAATTTACAACAAGAATTCCTAAATCTGAAAAAAAGAAATCTGAAATGAAAAGACAATGTAGAGAAACCACAACCATGCTGATCTTACCTTCCAGTACTCTTGTATTCCTCTAATGGGCAATGCTGATACACATCAGCTGGAGGCCTATACATTTTCAGCTATGACCTTTTCCACTGCTCCTTGATTTTCATGTCTAAGGACTCACAATACTGAAGAAGCAGTAAAGGGAATAAATGCTCATTAGATGCCGGCTGCAGTTATCTTGTGCATTCATTGAGGATGGATGAAGTTTCTTTAACCAATGGTAAGTAGGCCCTTGAGACCTATAGAATCCTACGGGAGACCTAACCAAAGAACGGGAAAGTAGATGTGTCTATAAATTAAAACATCAGAGTCACATTCTGTAAAAATAATTAAATATATATTTTTAGTTCTAGTCAAATGTTTGGATGCACCTATTCATGGAATGGTTATGCATGTTTTTATGGATTGTACAGACTATAGATTCAGACTGAAAGCAGCAAATACATGAAGGAAGACATATTGAAACCACACAACAACATGCGTGAAACATACAATGAGGCCTGTTTCACATCTATGCGCTCCTGCACTAGGCTGCCCTGCCTGCCCTGCGCCAGCGCAAATGCAAGCGCAGGGCCATTTAGGGCTTGGGGCAGCCTAGTGCAGGAGCGCATACATGCCCTGCATTAGCACTCAGCTGCGCTCGGTGCCCCATTATCTCCCATGGCCTAGCACAGCTGAGCGCACGCTCTGCCAGTGAGAAGCGCAAGTGAAACTGGCAGAGTGCACGGTGCATGCGCCCGCTCTGACGCACCCGGAAACGCCTCAGTAGGGCGTTTCCGGGTGCGTCAAGACCATGCGCATGCGCTGTGCGCTCTGCCAGTTTCACTTGCGCTTCTCACTGGCAGAGCGCGCGCTCAGCTTTGCTCGGCCATAGGAGATAATGGGGGCCCCGAGCGCAGCTGAGCGCTAAGGGGTGCATCTATGTGCTCCATGCGCTAGGCTGCCCAAGGCCCTGCGCTTGCATTTGCGCTGGCGCAGGGCAGCCAGGGCAACTCAGCGCATGGAGCACATAGATGTGAAACAGGCCTGATATGTTAAAATTTAGATTTATTAATGTATATTCCATTTTCTTAGATCACAACTTTTATATTACTTATTTATGTATAACATGCTTCATTAGGTAGCCATTAGTGATGAGGAAGGATTGAAATGTTTGAGTGATCATTTCTTTAATTGAGCCGGTCAGACACTCGGACGGGCTCAATTCGAGTAACGAGCGTAATGGAAGTCAATGGGAAACCCAAGCATTTTTCTGAAGACCTTACCAGGAGGGCAGAGGGGCTGTAGAATTGCTAAAATTGATGGACCAAACAAAGTATTCACTGATCTCAGGGAGACCAGTTCAAGAAAACACTGCGGGCAGCCGGCTAAAGCGCTCAACACAGTGAATTCCTAGGCTCATTGCCCCCTGGGAATTTTGAATATGCAAATAGAGTCTGTGGAGCCTCGTTTAGGAGTCTCAACACAGGACTAGCCAGATCTTCCTCTAGTGAAGGACCTATCCATGATAACCACCATATTAAGTGGCCTTTTGAGTCAATATCCAGCTCTTTACAAGCTTAAAGATATGACAAGGGAATACCAAGGCCAGGTATCCATCCACAGACAGCTGTTTCAGGGTGTTGACCCTCATCAGTGTGGAGTAGGATTCTGGCTAGGTGGGAGCAATGCCTGGTAGACCAACAAAACAAAGTATTCACTGATCTCAGGGAGACCAGTTCAAGAAAACACTGCGGGCAGCCGGCTAAAGCGCTCAACACAGTGAATTCCTAGGCTCATTGCCCCCTGGGAATTTTGAATATGCAAATAGAGTCTGTGGAGCCTCGTTTAGGAGTCTCAACACAGGACTAGCCAGATCTTCCTCTAGTGAAGGACCTATCCATGATAACCACCATATTAAGTGGCCTTTTGAGTCAATATCCAGCTCTTTACAAGCTTAAAGATATGACAAGGGAATACCAAGGCCAGGTATCCATCCACAGATCAGTGAGATCAGTGAATACTTTGTTTTGTTGGTCTACTAGGCATTGCTCCCACCTAGCCAGAATCCTACTCCACACTGATGAGGGGCAACACCCTGAAACAGCTGTCTGTGGATGGATACCTGGCCTTGGTATTCCCTTGTCATATCTTTAAGCTTGTAAAGAGCTGGATATTGACTCAAAAGGCCACTTAATATGGTGGTTATCATGGCTAGGTCCTTCACTAGAGGAAGATCTGGCTAGTCCTGTGTTGAGACTCCTAAACGAGGCTCCACAGACTCTATTTGCATATTTAAAATTGATGGAAACAGTGCTCAAATGGAATAGAAAAAGCATGGGGAAGACGCCTGGACACATCTCTGACTCCCAGGTTGCTGCTGGGAACAGTGTTGTCAGAGTATTATGCAATGTTAAGAAACATTCTTTCCTGTGTAAATACTTGTAATTTGGGCAAAATAAATAGAAGGAAAAAAATGCCCCATCCACGCCTTAGGCTATGTTCACATGTAGCATTTTTGCCAAATTTTTGCTTTCTCTTTGCTTTAAAGGTTCAAAAAACACTGCAAAAAGCTGAAAGTATTGTCATGCTGCTTCTCTCAAAAATACAGCAGTTTTCCATTTCAGTTGTGAAAAAACAACTTTTCTTGTGAATTAGATTCATGACATCTTTTTCTGGTACTGTAAAATTCAGCTCTTAATTTGCATAAAACTCATAAAAAATGTTTAAAAAAAACACAGCAAAAATGCAATGTGTGAACATAGCCATTTCTCACCGTATTTCTCTGTTGACCAAGACTACCGAGGATGACAAAGTGAATGAGAAAATAAAACTACACCCAAGAGTACTCACTTGTAAATGTAATTTTAACATTTTACTACTATATCTGAGCATCTTGTTTAATTTATGAAAGAGGGACTCTGAAATGCACAAAGCCTATGCAGGCACACTAGAACTGTCAAAAACTAGAAGATAATTCTGATACACCCTGTATTAGACATTAAGGAGGGCCTCACACACATTCTGGTAAAATTGTTATTGAGTGGGACTCTAAGACTTGTAAAGCCTATGTACTAATGAATAGGCTGCCAAAAATGAGAACTAGGGACTCCAATACACCCTGGAAGACATGTAGAGAAGTACCTTAGGGCCCTTTCACATCAGCGTTTTTTAAATACAGTCAGCCGCGGTTTTTTTCGCGGCCGCACCTGCCGCAAGTGCAAAACCGCACTTGCCGCACCTGCCGCAAGTCCCCCTATACTTTCTATGGGGATTACCGCAACCGCGCTGCAAGTGTAACGGTTATGCGGCAAACGCGGCAGATGCGGTTTTTTCACCGCATCTGCCGCGAATTTCAAAAAACGCTGATGTGAAAGGGCCCTTAGAAACATTTTTTTCACATTATTAAAGAGGACCTGTCACCAAACCAGGCATGGTGATCTAAATACAGCACTGGACGCAGCATGTCTCCAGCATGCAGACAAGGGGTCCCCCAGCACTTGAGCAGCCCTGTACCCCGAGATAATACAGTTAGAAAACTTACATGCTACAGCCACTAAGGAGGTGGCTGGAGCCAAGGGCAGATTCACACCCCCTGCATGTTTAATCTGCCCACCGCTGCCAATCATTCTCTCCCCGTTTGCAGCATTTAACAGAGCTTTTTTCTCTCTCCCATTTAGCCCCGCCCTTCAGGGGGCGGGGCTAACTGACTTTCTGGGAGAGAGAAAAAAAAAACTGTTTAAATTCTGCAGACAGGGAGAGAATGATTGGCAGCGGTGGGCAGATTACACATGCAGGGGGTGTGAATCTGCCCTTGGCTCCAGCCGCTAGCCACCTCCTTAGTGGCTGGAGCATGTAAGTTTTCTAACTGTATTATCTCGGGGTACAGGGCTGCTCAAGTGCTGGGGGACCCCTTGCCTGGATGCTGCAGACATGCTGTATCCAGTGCTGTAATTAGATCACCATGCCTGGTTTGATGACAGGTCCTCTTTAAGGAGTGAGATTTGTAGATTAGTAAAACCTATGCACTATGTGCAAGGGTTTCCAACAATTATAAGGAGGACTCCAATACATCCTGGTAGATACATAGAGGGAGAACCATTTTTTTCTCCAATATTAAGCAGTGAGACTCCTACATTTGCACCACTGGTACTACCTATGCACTAAGGCTGGTTTCACAACTACGATTTTGTGAAATCCGATGCTGTCCTATATTAATCGGACAGCATCAGATCCGAATTTGACTCCATGTAACCCTATGGGGATCGGACCGATTGGGATGTGCACTAAATGGCATCCGAATTGCGTCCGATACGATTTTGTCCGATTTCTTTCCGGTGCGAAAATCGGAGACTGCTCCTATTTTTGCATCCGAATCAAAAATCGTCTAGAATCGGATCTGACAAATCGGATGGCAATTATGCCAAATCCGATCCGATTCCTTTAACATGGGGCCCTATGGAGCAGGGTCCGAGGAAACACCTGATGTCTCCTCAGACCCGATTTTAGTGTCCTGAGCATGCTCAGTACATGCTCAGTACGCTAAAACTATTGTGTGCCGCCTAATTTAACTTCCGCAACTTCCGCAAATTACATCTCCATCTGCAGCCGCTCTGTAACAGGACCTGTGATGATATCACAACCCGATCAGCTGATCGGGTCACATGAGCAGTTACCGAGTAACCGCTCATGTGACCTGATGACGCTTCTGACATCATCGCAGGTCCTGTACACCCGATCGGAAGCTCTATGGAGATGCTGGGGGAGCGCTGGCAGGGGAGAATAAAGATTTGTTATGTTGGAATGACAGGAGGAGCGGGGAGAAGAGGACAGGAGAGGGGAGAACAGGGGGACAGTAGGGAGACAGTAGGGCAAAACAGGGGGACAGTAGGTGGACAGCAGGGGGACACCAGGGCAAAACAGGGGACAGCAGGGGGAAAAAAGGGGGACAGCAGGGAGACAGCAGGGGGACAGCGAGATGACAGGATACAGAGAGGAGGGGGAGCTAGGTGACAGACCAAACTGATCCTGCAAAATGTCGGAATTGCAGGGATCAGTTTGGATCTGATGCTGTCTGATCTTCATTGGACAGCATCGGATTTAACAAAATTGTAGTGTGAAACCAGCCTAAGGGTACCTTTACACGCCGCTACTGGAGAATGGATACAACCAGCTACTTCACGTGCACGAGCACGCACAACGGTTACAAACGGTAAACGCACCGTCTTTACACGCCGCCACAAGCTACGCTACGCTACGTGACATCTATCTCTGGATACACCGCCGGGTGCCTCAAGTCACCTTCTGTAGCTCATCTTACCTCATTTACACACCGCTACAACCAGCTAATATGGGCGGACCTGGTGCAGCAGGGACAGCACATAGGCGTGCCACAATTGTGGATTACGAGAAGTCCGTACGCTGATAGGACAAAGCAGTAACATCATGATTGGCCAGGCATTGCAGGAGGCTGATTAATACATGACGCTCGAGCAATTGTGTAGTGTGACTGGTCAGCTCCTTAAATATGCCTCCCTATGCAGCGACTACCAATCGTAACGCAGGAGCTTCCACCAATGATCGCTGAAGGGGGGCGGTATCCCGGAGCCTGTGTCACGCCCCAGCTATATACCAGGTACATTGCCTGGGGTCGACACATCCCTTCTGTTGCTTCTTTACACGCCGATACAGCTCGCTACAATCGCCTGTGTAGCCTCCTGTTTCCGGGCAGTGCTCGGAAACAGATGTGTCTGTTGCCGGGTGCCTGCTACCGTCTTTACACGCCGCTACTACGGGGTATTTTGCCGCTACAAGCTACATTTGTAGCCTGTAGCTGGTTGTATCCATCCTCCAGTAGCGGCGTGTAAAGGTACCCTAAGTGCTAGGGCTGAAAAACATTTACCCTGGGGTATGCATATATATGTAAAATATTTTCTTAACAGGAAACAAAAAAGGCATTGACTGCTGAGACCCAGTGTTCGGTTCCCCTTGCCACGCAATGATTAAAACCAGACCATTAAGAATTTCAAATCTTTATTTAAAATACCACACAAAACCGATAACTATAACAAAACGGGAAATGGACGTTCACTAACAAGGGGACCGACGGGACTATTAAGTACGCACTACCAGGGGGGTTGATTGATTATGGCCGCAGCTCTTTGAATATATTTTGAGGCGTATCAGCCTAGTAAGGCGTATCAGCCTTTTACCGGCCTACCGGCCTTACGAGGCATATCAGCCTTGGATCTTGGGATGAGGCAAAACCCGATGCCCAGGCCATCCTAGACGGGCTGACGCCCTGCAGGAGGGGCGCCCAGGCCTAGGCCGTCCTGGACGGGTTGAATTTTACCAACTCCCCTCTTCCACCGGCTGCGACTTAGAGCTTCCTTCTAAGGGGCGGGAGGGTGGGCGTTGATGATCGCCTGGGAGAGCAGGATGGTAAGAGAGAGGTTGCCCTTAGGTAAGGCTACTTATAACCTGGGGCTGGCTGAGGGATAGTAATAAAAGTGGGAGTAGGGTGACCAGCGAGAGGATTCTGAGGTAGAGGGAGAGAAGGGGGGGTTCACTTTTCTTGTCACATGTCATTGCACGGCGAGGGGGAAGTTATTTGTTGCTACGTCAGCTGAGGGCTCTGCAGTCTAAGGCATACGGCAGCGGCCGAGGTGCCCTCCATAAATTGAGGGACAACGAAGAAATTAAAATCATACAAAGAGACTTGAAGAACAGAATAAATGATGCAAGAGAGGCATTTTGAATTAGGCTAGTTGACAAATTGTCCCACAAAAAACTCAAAAGAGGTGTGGTCAGGAATGAAATTGCAAACTAAGCTTAAGATGAGGTTGGAGCATGGGGGAACAGGACTGGACAAGGCTAATGAGATGAATGAGTTTTTCAACAGATTCAGTAATACATTTGCAGTGCCAGTGAGAGGGGAGGGAGCTAAGCTTAGGAACATTCTGCAACATTGAGTTTGGCTGATCCACAGACTGATTTCAGAGTCTCCCAAAACCAAAAAGACAGTTTCAGAACACTAAACATAGGTAAAGCTGCAGAGCCACATGGAATCAGCCCATGTGTCCTTAAACGTATGTGCAGACAGTAATGTACTGTCTTTCAGTATCTATTTAATTGGAGTATACAATCACAAAGAGTACCAGTCTTATGGAAGATGTTCTGTTTGTTTCCGCTAGCCAAGACTACATTTCCTTCTTCCCTAAATGACTATCATCCTGTAGCCTTAACATCACATTCTGATGTCCTTGGAAAGGTTAGTGCTTGCTCAGTTGAGTCCCATAGTGATGATTTTTTCTTACCCCCTACAGTTTGCTTACCAGAATAGGTTGAGAGTGGAAGATTCTGTCATGTCTCTGTTGCATACAGTACATTCATTTTTGGACAATGATGATATCTCTGTGCGCAGTATGTTCTTTGAGTTCTCTAGTGCATTCAATACCTTATAGACGTCGTTACTACATAAAAAGATGAAAGATATGATGATTGAGGAGGGGACTGTACAGATGGGAGTGGCTGTGCCTGGCAGATTATTGAGCAGTGTTGGTGCCCCTCAGGTACCAGTGCTGTCGCCATTCCTATTCACGTTTTATACAGCAGATTTTCATTATAAATCTGATTTTTGCCACCTCTGACTCCAGGGTAATCAGATGAATCATGGGAAGCCAGGGCGATGAGGAATGTAGAAGGATGGTGTCAGATTTTGTGGATTGGTGCCATGTTAACTACCTTCATCTAAATGTAGAGAAAACTAAGGAGTTGGTGGTGAAGTATAACAGGAGACAGATGGAATGTTCACCGCTCACTATCACTGGTCAGGAGGTGAAGACTTACAAATATTTGGGGGTCCACCTAGATCGCAAACTGGACTAGAGGTGCAATACAGAACGGGTTTACAAGAAGGGGATGAGCAATCTGTACTTCCTACGGAAACTAAGGTAATTTAATGTATGTGGAAAAATGTTAGAAATGTTCTACCAGTCTGTAGTAATAATAATAATAATAATAATCTTTATTTATATAGCGCCAATGTATTTCGCAGTGCTTGATAATTCAAAGTTCATGTTTAAACAATCATAAGAAACAGTTATTAGAAAGTACAATACAATACAATGCAAAAAGCAATACAATATACTGTATATACTCGCGTATAAGCCGAGTTTTTCAGCCCAAAATTTGGGCTGAAAAGTCCCTCCTCGGCTTATACGCGAGTATACAGAACCCCCGGAGGTATACAGGCCCCCCCATCAAGATCCAGGGCCCCCCTCCTTGCTCGGCAAACTTGTAAAGTAAAATCATACTTATCACTGTCCTGTCGCGCTGTCCCGCTGCTGCCGACATCACGATCCCGGCTTCATCCGTCTTCTTCCGGCTTCCAATGACGTCATTGCCCGCGACCACAGGAAGCCGGAAGACGCTGAATGAAGCCCGGGATCGTGATGTCGGCAGCAGCGGGATGGCGCGACAGGACATTGATAAGTATGATTTTACTTTACAGGTTTGCCGAGCAAGGAAGGGGCCCTGGATCCTGATGGGGGGGCCTGTATACCTCTGGGGCTGCTGCTGTATACACCCCTGGGGCTGGTGCTGTATACACCCCTGTGGCTGCTGCTGTATACACCCCTGGGGCTGCTGCTGTATACACCCCTGGGGCTACTGCTGTATACACCCCTGGGGCTGCTGCTGTATACACCCCTGGGGCTGCTGTATACTACCTCTGGGGCTGCTGTATACACCACTAGGGCTGCTGTATACTACCTAAGGGCTGCTGTATATACCTCTGGGGCTGTATATACCTCTGGGGCTGCTGTATACTACCTCTGGGGCTGCTGTATACACCACTGGGGCTGCTGTATACTACCTAAGGGCTGCTGTATATACCTCTGGGGCTGTATATACCTCTGGGGCTGCTGTATACTACCTCTGGGGCTGCTGTATACACCACTGGGGCTGCTGTATACTACCTAAGGGCTGCTGTATATACCTCTGGGGCTGTATATACCTCTGGGGCTGCTGTATACTACCACTGGGGAGGCTGCTGTATACCACACTGCTGGGGCTGTATACTTGTGCTGGGGTCCACCCTCGGCTTATACACGAGTCAATAGGTTTTCACAGGTTTTGGGGGCAAAAGTAGGGGGGTGGCTTATGCACGGGTCGGCTTATACACGAGTATATACGGTAATACAAAGCATAATACAATACATTAATTAGAGCAAAATAATGACAGCCCTGCTCATAAGAGCTTACAATCTAACAATGAGGTGGGGGTGACACAAAGTACAGGGACTTATTTACAATTATGGTATAGTCAACTTGAGGAGATAGGGAACAGTTAGGAGCAGTGTAAGTGGCCACCATCCATGATTTGTGATCCACTTGAGACTGGTGGAGCGGGATAGGCTATGTCTAGATGACTTTGACTAGGGATCATGATAGGCCGCCCTAAAATGAAGTGTTTTTAGGGATCGCCTGAAACTATGTAAGTTGTGGATACACCTAATTTCTTGGGGTAGAGCATTCCAGAGAATTGGTGCAGCTCGGGAGAAGTCTTGGAGTCGGGAGTGGGAAGTTTGGATTAATGCAGAAGTGAGTCTAAAGTCACTTCCAGAGCGAAGAGAACAGGTGGGCTGATATACAGAGATGAGGGAGGAGATGTAGGGAGGTGATGCACCATGAAGGGCTTTGTGGGTGAGAAGAAGCAGTTTGAATGGGATCCTATAGTGTATAGGCAGCCAGTGCAATGACTGGCATAGAGCAGAAGCGTCTGAGTAATGGTTAGCTAGATAGGTGATCCTGACTGCTGCATTAAGGATGGACTGGAGCGGGGAGAGTCTAGTGCAGGGGAGGAAATTAAAAGACAATTTCAATAGTCAAGGTGGGAGTGAATCAGGGCCGTAGTGAGGGTTTTTGTAGTTTCCAAGGTTAGAAAGGGGCAAATTCTAGAGATGTTCTTCAGCTGCAAGAGTGTGAGAGAGATTGTATATGTGGGGTGAAGGAAAGATCAGAGTCAAACATAACACCAAGACAGCAAGCCAGATGACTAGGCGTTATTGTGGTGCAGCACACTGAGAGATGTCATATTTAGGGAGGTTAGTGGAGGGCGTGAGCAGAAGAAGTTCAGTTTTGGAAAGGTTGAGTTTCAGATAGAGAGCGGACATGATATTGGAAACTGCGGTTAGACAGTCATTGGTTTTCTTTATTAGAGTGATAATAAGGTCAGGGGAAGAAGTGTATAGTTATGTGTCATCAGCATAACGATGGTACTGAAAGCCAAATCTGCTGATAGTCTGTCCAATCGGGGCCGTGTAGAGAGAGAAGAGGAGAGGTGCAAGGACTGAACCCTGAGGGACCCCAATAGTGAGAGGGAGAGGGGAGAAAGTGGAGCCAGCAAATGATACACTGAAAGAGCGGTCAGAAAGATAGGAAGAGAACCAGGAGAGAGCTGTGTCCTTGATGCCGATGGAGTGCAGCATGGAGAGTAGGAGATGGTGGTCAATAGTGTCAAAGCCTGCAGAGAGATGAAGAAGAATAAGCAGAGAGTGGTCACCATTACGTTTTGCTGTCAGAAGGTCGTTGGTCGCTTTGGTGAGAGCAGTTTTTGTAGAATATAGGGTGAGGAAACCAGACTTTAATGGGGCTTGAAGAGAGTGAGTGGAGAGGTAATGAGTGAGGCAGGAGTAGAACAGGCGCTCCAGAAGTTTAGAGATGCAGGGGAGATTGGAGACTGGTCTGTAGTTGTTCGTGCAGGATGGGTTGATAAACGTTTTCTTTAATAATGGAGTAATGATAGAGTGTTTGAAGGAGGGGAGGGGAAGATGCCAGAAGAGAGGGAGAGAGTGAAGATTTTGGTAAGGTGAGTGGTAACCACTGGAGAGAGACTGGAGTAGGTGTGAGGGGATGGGGTCAGCAGTGCATGTGGTGGGATGAGAGGAAGAGAGGAGCCTGGAGACGTCTTCTTCTATGACTGGGTTGAATGTGGAGAATGAGCCGGAGGAAATGTAAGGAGAGGTAGGGCAAGTAGTAGTGGCAAGAGCAATCTATTTTGGGATCATACGCTGGTAGGAAAAACAATTGCAACGGTTGTAAGGACTGGGGGTACTCAACCATCCGGGATCAGTCTTTGAGGTGTCATGGTGGCAGTCGGAGTAGTCCTGGACCTGACTGAGCATGAAAAGGGGACTACTTACAGGGGAATAAAGTTTATTGTGATGTCATCTGTGGATTCTGGTCAGAGGTGACCAGCGCTGCTTGTAGTGAACCTCGGGGAATAGATGTAGTTGCAGCTAGGTGTATCACTCCCCACGGACAGAGCAGGTCCCCGAAGTTTGGTATTATAGTCAGGGTGATTGATGGAAGTTGTTGGTGCAGGGAGGCACCGAAGGAGTGGACAGACACAGGGGTTGCAGATCTTAGCAGTTTCTTTACTTGCAGTTCTCAGTTGAATGCAGATCAAGCCAGGGTACTGTGTTCTTCCAGATTGCAGCTTGGCCAGCCCTCAGATAATCCAGGAACACTCCACTGAGACACTTATTGTAAACCATTCTCTGATGCCCTTTTCTCTCTGCACTCATCTTCCCTCCTTTCTTCCCTTGCACATTCATGCTACTAGTCCCAAGGCAGGCGATTGCGGGCCCAGCAAGTATACTTGACCCTCTGTAGTCACTGTGCCTGGGAGTGTAAACAGTGTTGGCCACTGTATTTGCAGTCCAGTAGCCTCCGGTTTCCTGGCTTGAACATACAGTCTCACACCAGATTGGGGCTGGTCCCTAATGCAGCTAGTTCTTGTACCACAACCTGGAAGTCGGCTGTAGATTAGGGGTTCTCTCTGGGATTCCGTGGTGACCTACCCACTGGTTCCACTCCGCCCCATCTCCAGCATTCCCTAGAACTCAATGAGTCAGTGTCTTTATAATTGTTTTTAACTTCAGGTGGTAGATTTAACACTAATATTAATGTATTAGGCACAAAAAAGTTTCTGTTATAGTTTTATGTGCAATTTGTACTTTTTGTATATCCCCATCATGTATCGGCTAATTAATGATGATAATGTAGCATGCTGATAAAAGGGAAGCAGCCTTGGAGAGGATCTTCAATCAGGCAGGCCTAGTGGTCATAAAGTCTTTTGGACACTAATTTATAAGAAAACTTGGGGTCTAAGATTTCCATGTATTGTGCAATTCAATTGTTTTTTTTGTTTCTTTTCTCTCCTTATCTACCATAACATTACATCAATAACAATATCTTCAGGCAATAGGTGGCATAAATCAGGCTAAAGGTACCGTTACATGGCACAACATGGTGCCCGACATCGCTCAAAAGTGACATGTGCAACGATGTTGAAACAACATCACTAGTGCATCTTTGTGTCTAACCGAACGATGCAACTACGATAATTAGTCAAGTTGGAGTTGACAGGTTTATGAACATGTTCTAAAACCTGACGATGTCGTTCAAGCGATCTGCTAGCATTGTTCTGTGTGACACCGCGATAACAATGTTATGGACGACTTCGCCCATTCACAACAGCGAGCAAATATCGTTCGCTGGGTTGTGCGAACGATTCCTGCTCACAACATCGTTGGTGAGTTGTCTATGATATCTAGACGTGTGACATCTCACCAGCTATGTTGAAATAATGTCAAAAACGACCGCGCACCCACGAGATCTTAGCAGACATCATTCCAACATTGTGCCATGTATCGGTACCCTAAAAGAGTGATCCATCAGTTCTAGAATAATAGTATGTTGGAAAAAGAATAGAATAAATAGAACAAGCTAAGGGCCACGTCACACACACAGATATCTGTGCAGATATTGTTGGTAGATCTCTGGTTGCCGTGAAATCATGGACACAATTCTCCATTTTGTGGCAGTATACAAATGGAGCAATGTGTCCATGATTTCATTGCAACCAGAGATCTGCGAAACAATATCTGCACAGATATCTGTGTGTGTGACGTGGCCCTAAGGCAAGGGTGGGGAACTCCAGCCTCGAGGACCGCACACAGTGCAGGTTTTCATGATTTCCTTAGTATTGACAGAGTCTGGAATCATCACCAGTACTGGTGATTATACTATCACCTGTGCAATACTAAGGAAATCATGAAAACCTGCACTGTGTGCGGCCCTCAAGGCCTGGAGTTCCCCACCCCTGCCCTAAGGGATATCTGAGAGATTCACAAGGTTCAAATTGTATTAACATGGATGGATGGTTGCTGGGGAAGACATACAAATGGTGCAACCTTTGCTGCTGCAGATGGGTCTAAGAGACGAGGGGGCCTATTTGCACCTCCAAATCAAGTTCAATTATGCTTTATTGAACAGGGTGGGCCATTTATATGGATACACCTAAATAAAATGGGAATGGTTGGTGATATCAACTTCTTGTTTCTGGCACATTAGTATATGGGAGGGGGAAACTTTTCCAGATGGGTGGTGCCCATGGTAGCCATTTTAAAGTCAGCCATTTTGGATCCAACTTTATCAGGGCCGGTGTTAGGGTGTGGGGCAGACTGGGCAGTTGCCCAGGGCCCTCACTCTCTTAGGGGCCCCCAAAGGAGCTGAACTGAAAATAGCAATAAAACAGTAAAAAAAAGCAAAAATACACATATTTGGTATAGCTGTGTTCATAAGAATCTAAGCTATCAATATATGAAGTAAATGAATCCAATTGGTAAATGGTTGAAACGGGAAAAAAATAAAAACGGCAGAATTATGTTTTTTAGGCCACCACATTATTACAATACAATACAATAAAAGGCGATCAAAAATGTTGTATCTGACTCAAAATGATATCAGTAAAAATGTCAGCTCAGGGCACATAAAGTAAGCCCTCACATATCTATGTATCTTCAAAAATTAAAACATCATGGGTCTTGGAAAATGGCAAATAAAGCTAATTTTTATTTTCTTTTTTATTTATTTTTTACTAATTTCTGGGGGTTTATTAGGATTGAAATAGAAAAATGTTCAGTATGTTCTTATTCTGACCTAGATAATCAACTTATGAAGTCAATTTGACCATATAGTTAACATGATGAATAAAAAACTAAAAACTAATTGTGGAATTGCACTTTTTTTTGCAATTTCAAAGCACTTATGGCCACTTTACACGCGGCAACAGGAAGATAGAAACCGGCAGGTGTCAGAGACAATTGTACCTTTTACCTTCAAAACACCTTGAAGTGGCTGCGTGTAATTCAGGTATCTGCAAGGTGTTTTGAAGGTAAGAGGTACAATTGTCTCTGACACCTGCCGGTTTCTATCTTCTGTTGCCGCGTGTAAAGTGGCCATTAGAGTTTTTTTTCTCATTCTCCAGTACATTTTGTGGTAAAGTGAATGATGTAATTCAATAGTACAACTCATCCCGCAAAAAAATAAGCCCTCGTATGACTATGTGGAAGGAAAAATAAAAAAGTTCTGGCTCTTGGAAGAGGTGAGGAAAAAACAAAAACGAAATATCGCTCAGTGGTGAAAGGTATAAAATTCCTGTAATAGCAGCAGGAGCGCTCCCCGCAGGCTTTAATCTTCACATGTTCATGATGGCTGTAATTAGAGTTTGGGGACCTCCTTAATTCCTACATTAGTAGACAGTTATCAAGCGGAACTTACAAGGCATTAAAGTGGGTGTCCAGGATTAATAAAACTTTAATATTCTTCAAAAACAGCACAGGTGTACAGGTGACATGTGGTATTACACAAAGGCCCAGTCCCTTCAATTAAGCTGAGCTGCGATATCACACACAACCTGTAGACAGGGGTGGCGCTGTTTTTGAAAAGAAATCAGTCATAGTTATAGAATTGTGGACAACTCCTTTAAGGTCAATATTTCCACTTTTGACCCCAGAACAACACAAGACACCAGGGTGGGGCTCAATTCAAATGTATATTTTTTTATAATATGAAGAATATAGCAGATCTTTGTTAAAGATGACATTTAAGTAGATGATCCTATGGAAACATTCCTCTTACTGACTCTCCAGTTTGTAAATCCTATATCATTAAACACTTGTAGGTAATTTTTAATCAATATAAGGAGTCCTGTGTTCACAATCCCCATCTCTTGGTCAGAGGATAAGAGGTTAGAAAGAGCGACTCTCCCTGGAGGAGCCGGGCTGTGTGACACAGACAATGATGGGAATGGATGTGTGTGTCTATGTGTGTGCTCGGTGTATACATGTAATATATAGTGTTTGTGTCACATACCGTGTGTGTCTATGTGTGTGTGCTCGGTGTATAGGTGTAATATATAGTGTTTGCATCACATACCGGTGTTGCGTGTATGTAACATCCACATTTATAAATACTGGATGCACAGACGAGAGTTCCTAGGTGTAAACAGGTCGGCAATCGTCCAACAAATGAGCAAAATGCGGCTCATCATCAGTTGATTGGATGTTTATGGAGGAACAAAAATCCTTACTCTCAACAGCACATCACCCACTGCAAACTGCAGTAGTGCTGCCGATAACACGATACTGTAGAGGACAGATTTTCTCTACCGGTGATCGCTCTGCACCCATCATTCTTCATCATCCTGTGTAAACAGGCCGGAAACAAGCGCTGAATGACTTGAATATTATAAATCGCACTCATTCACCAGTCTGAAATCAGTGCTTGTAAATGTAACCTAAATGTGTGTGATGGTGCAATATGTGAACATTTAGGGCCCACTTTAACCTTTAGCCCAGGGCCCCACTTTGCCTAAAACCGGCCCTGAACTTTATTTATTTCAATAAGAAGAGGTCATGTGACACATCAAACATATTGAGAATTTTGTAAGAAGAACAATAGTGTGCTTGGCTTTAATGTAACTTTATTATTTCATGAGTTATTTTCAAGTTTCTATTTGCTTACAGTCATTGACATATCGCAGAGTTAACACGTGAGGAGCTGATTGAAATTGTGTTGATGTCTTGTGAACGCAGTACCTGGGTCATTGCAGCAGATTTCAATGCAAGACACCCTACGAGACCACCCATCTCCATCCTACAGTTAGCAAACTGCTTGACAAATTTCGTGAAACAGGTTCAGGTCGGATTTGCCAAATGTGGACGCAAGAAAACAGTCACTAATGAAGAAATTTCAGTGGCTGTCCTAGCTTCATTCAGCAAGAGCCCACAGCGTATCACTGGAAAATGGTATCAGTCGAACATCCCTTCAGCGGATATTTAGCTACTCACAAATGGGACCCTTACAAAATCCACTGCTGCAGCTCTCAATACTTTTAAATTTTTTAAAGATGTTTTAATCACCCTTTCATAAGGGCTGTTTTGGAGTTCACTTGGAAATGCCCAACAAACCTTGAATCCAATGACTTTAAGTCCTAGAAGCTGTTTTTTTCTAACACAATGTAAAATTTAGGATTAAATTGAGGATTAAAAAAATCAACTTTGAATATGTTAAGGAATCCAGATTCAACCAGAGGAATAATTTTCCCCTTTGGGAAATTTTGGGGAAATCATATTTAATTACTTTGTGAATTTAGGGGTATTAACGGAAAATAATTAACACAAGAATTTTACATCTGGGACTAAGAGGGGTTTTATTTAAAGATGTTTTTTTCATAGTTGAAGAAATGAAACTTTTTGGGTACAATCTACAGATTTGAGAGTAAATATATATACACTGTGATCCAAATTTTTACGGAAATGTTTTTTTTTTCTGATTTTCCAAAAAGGTCGGGAAAATGACAGTCAGTGTAATAAAAGTCACCACCCTTAGAGTATACATCAAATTTTAGTGAAAAAACCCTCCCAATGATAGCATTAGTCTTAAAAATAAAAAAAAACTCTAAATGCACTGTTCCACTTTTTAGGCACAGTTGAGTTTCAAAACATCTGATATTTGAAAAACCTGAAAATCTCTTTGTTAAATTTTGCACATTAGGGGGTCACATTCACGAAATAAAAGGCTATTTAACCCCAAAACTCCTAAAGGAAAGTTACTTTTTAACATGGGAAAACCCTTTTTTGATATCCCCTTCACAATTCTAGCATCCATTGTTTTGTGAGTTTCTGGAGAGTTTCTGCTTGTATTTCTTTGCTGATGTCAGAATAGCCCCCCAGAGTGCTTTTTTGTGTGAACGCCCCCAACACCATAGATTTTTGCTTGTTTATACCCCCTAAGGTTTCTATAGGGTTGGGTCGGGGGAAGATGGGGGCCACCCCAGGAGTTTTCTCCTTTTATGCCCATAGCAGCCAATGGCACAGATTAATTCTTTGTACCCATGAGATGGTGCATTGACATGTATTAGGATGTTTTTTGCTACTAAAGGCACATTTTTGCTTCTTGTACCATGGAAGAAAGTTCTCATTGGAAACTCTATATACTTGGCAGGGGTCATTTTCACACCTTCAGGAACCCTTTAAAGGGGCCTACCAGCTTTTTCCCAATAAATTCCAGCCCAAAACATGACTCCTCCACCTCTTGCTGACGTTGCAGCCTTTTTGGGGAAACATGTTGGCTTCCACGAACCATGCACTACTCTATTCATCTGGACCACCCAAAGGGTTTCTCGGCATTCATCAGTAAACAAACTGTTTGAAATTAGTCTTCATGTATACTGGACCCACTGCAACTGTTTCTGCTTGTGAGCACTGTTTAGAGGTGGCCGAATAGTAGGTTTATGCACACAGCAAGCCTTTGAATGATCCTACACGTTGAGGTTCGAGGGGCTCCAGAGGCACCAGCAGCTTCAAATCTGTTTTGTTGGTTTGTAAGGCCCTTTTTTGCAGCTGCTCTCTTAATCTGATGAACTTGCCTGGCAGAAACCTTCCTCATTCCCGCCTTTATCTGCACAAACCATCTGTGCTTAGAATCAGCCACAAATCTCTTCACAATACGATGATCACGGCTTAAGTTTTTGGTGCAATATCAAATTTTTTTCATCCCTGTTCCAAGGCATTGAACTATTTGTTGCTTTTCACAGCAGAGACATCCTTTTTCTTTCCCATATTACTTGAAAACTGTGGCCTGCTTAATATTGTGGAACACCCACTTTTCCTTTTATTGGGCTCACCCGCCAACTAATTATCACAGATATCTGAGTTGATTTCAATGATCCGAAGAACCCTGAGACACAATACCCTCAATGGGTTTCATTGAAAAAAATAAAAATAAAACCCTAGACACAAAACCAATTTGCATAATAATTTTGGGAAAACAGTTATAGGTAGGGGGAAATGTATTTTCCTTGTCACCATTAACTAAACATATTTGAAATGAGCTATTACATGAATTTCTTTCCAGATGTTGTATCAAAAACCAATTTACACAGGGAAAAAAATCAAGCAAAGATTCCATAAATTTAATATTGTGTAATAAAGAGAAACGACAAAAAGCGAAAAAATATTGAACACGTTTACTGAAATGTTTTTACCACTGGTATAAAAGCCTTTTTTTGGTTATACACTTTAAACATCTCCTACTGGCCCATTGGCATGTATTGCCAGGGGGATTTTGGTCCATTCTTCCACAAAAATATTCTTCAAACCTGAAAGGGCCCTGAACTCCTTTTGTCATCATGGTCGGCTCCCAAACTTTTATGTGAGCTTCTGCAGTAGATCTTCTTTCCCCCCACATCTCAGCTGATTAAAAAAGCTCAGATGTGGGCTAACACTGTCGATCGGTTGGTATTAATTCTTTGAATAACGCTGTCATTCAATGACAGTGCGATCCAAAGCACCTTGGCAGGGATCGGCCGTTCCTAACCTTGATTTGAGATCCTGTGATGCGACCTAGGATCTCACGTGATACCTGGATAGCCTGGGTCCTGTGGGGACCCCATCTATCTGGGTTCACTTCCTGTAGATGCCGGCACATCAGCATCCACAAGAAGTGATTATTTGTGCATCAGAGATAACTGCACTCACTCTAAATAGCACAAGCGATTGGACATGCAGCACTGTGGCGCCCTATGAGGCAGTGTAAAACAAAGAAAAAATAAAAAAGTTTTTAAAAAACCCGAAAAAACACAAAAGTTCAAAACACCCCCCTTTTGCCCCATTCAAAAAAAGCTAAAAAAAAAAATTGATATACACACATTTGATATCGCCGCATTCAGATATTATTATTATTATTATTATTATTCATTATTATAGCACCATTTATTCCATGGCGCTTTACAGTGAAAAGGGGCATACATAGACGTACAATAAACATGAGCAATACAAGGCACACACAAGTACAGAAGAAAGAAGACCCTGCCCGCAAGGGCTCACAGTCTCAAGGGGTGTGTGAGGAACACAAAGAGGGGTTGGGTGGTCGTTTGGCGGTTCATATACTGAGGATCATTGCAGGGTTTTAGACTTGTCGGAAGAGGTGGGTCTTCAGGTTCCTTTTAAAAAGGTTTCCATGGTGGATGAGAGTCTGATGTTTGGGGCGAGATTCCCGAGTATCGGGGAAGCACGGGGGAAAAAATTGTATGCAG
>JARQOC010000001.1:61282937-61334823 GCA_033576535.1 Allobates femoralis
TTGCGGATTCAGAAAAACGGCAGGCTGCTGGAAATTTCTTGAAGTGGCATAGCATGAGAAAGCTTTGTGGCTCTGTCTGTATCTAAAAGACGTCTTTAGGAGATTTGTGACAGCTAAAGAGTCTATTGTAGTTTACATGTGTTTACTTTCTTTTGCACTAGCAAGAGTTAATCTCAGTTTGCTTGCTTGGTATCATCTGTTTAGTGCTGGGTCAGGTGATGCTGGTGAGTGACCGCTCCCCCTTCCCTTTAAATAGGTTCCATGACCCATCCCCTGACACTGGTTATAGATGATCCCATTCTATGCTCATCATTCATGGTGTGTGGAGGTCTCCGGTGGTCCTGGTGAATTTGCTGCTGGAGACCTGCTGTCCTGGTGCCATTCATTCAGCTTCTTGTAAAGTTTTAACAGCAGATACCAAATACAGTTGTTGTATTGTTTTTGTTGATATTTGCTGTATGTTTACCTCTCAGGATGTTGGATTACACCAGTGGCGCGGTGTAGTGTATTCTCTGACTGGTGAGCACTGGTCTGGGTGAGAATAGGTGACAGCCAGGGACAAGGCACATGACGACGGTTGAGGATAAGGACCCACATACAGTGGTAGAGCAGTTCAGGGACAGGCTAGTGTCAGAAGGTGTCCCATCTCCTGCTCCCTACCATTAGGGACTCCCTTACCCAATTCCATCCTATTGTATCATTTATGTTGTGCCATGCATTCTGAGTTGTATTTTCAAGTGTGATAAAAAGACACGGTGTGTATGTAGCCTTTGGGTATGACCACATGACAGCTTTTTCAAGCAGGTTCTGCAGAAATGACATAACTGTATATTTGTTCAGTCTTTCATTACTTCTTTTACAAAAGACATGAAGCAGTTAAAAGAATTAACACATTCACAGCTATCCACTCTCTAACATATAATTTTAAGGAAAAAGCCACAAAAATGACAGCAAAACCATCACAGGCCCCACTTAAGAAAAAAAGCCACCTTACAGATGTGTTCTTGCTTATATCAAACTAGATGTGAGCCCGATGCTATCACATTGGAAAGATGGTGTCTGTGCGCTCTCTCTCCCCTCTGTCTCCTCATGGCTGTCTGTCCCCTCTGTGGCTCTCTGCCTTCTGTGGTAGTTTCTCCATTCCGTGGCAGCCTCTCCCTTCAATGGCTGTCTCTCTCCATTCTGTGGATGTCTCTCCCCACTGTAGCTGTCTCTCCCCTCTGTAGATGTCTTTCTCTCCTATGTGGAAGTCTGTCCCCCCTCTGTAGCTGTCTCTCTCTCTTCTGTGGCAGTCTGTTCCTCCTCTGTAGCTGTCTCTCTCTCCTATGTAGCAGTCTGTCCCCCATCTGTAGCTGTCTCTCTATCCTCTGTGGCAGTCTGTCCCCCCCTCTGTGGCTGTCTCTTCTCCTCGTCCCCGCTCACCCTCCTACCCTGTGCTGTGCTGAGTGCAGTTTAGGACTGTCATAGATCTGCAGTGATAAATCCAATGAACAGTGTTTCTGTGATCCATGCTAACTGTATGTAGACAATGACCACGTTGTGCATTCCTGAAGAAGGAGCGAGGTTTGCTCTGAATTGCGTAGAAATAAAGCACCATCATCCGCAGATCCTTGTGGTCATTGTCTATTTACAGTTAGCGCGGATCACAGAAACACCGTCCATTGGATTTATGCATATCTACCACCTTGCACGTGGAGGCTGGATCTAGCAGCAGCTGTACTAAGTGCATATCCTGGTTGTGAGTCTCACAACCAACTCAGGTGAGCAGTGACAATCACTATTTTTCTTTGGAAAATAACGATAAGACCCTATTGCGCCTTTTGTTTCCCTATCTTTAGATATAGACCTGTAGTAATGTCACAGTCATGTGATCAGTCATGTGACTGTGACATCACCAAAGGTCCTGTAGGCAACCAGAGGAAGAGAGGTGAGTCGGAGGCTTCAGAGGGGAGTGGTGGCGACCGGGCAACAGGGAAGACCGAGCAGGGAGGGGGAGACCGGGCAGACTGCTGGGAGCGGGGTGGGGGGAGCATGCAGCAGCACCGCTAATGGTGTGTGGAGCCTATGAACGGTGTTTGGATGTGTGCGATGGGGTATTTTGACGCAGTGTGCGGCATGTAGATGCGTCAGCCATCAGGCCGCTGGCGGTGGTGAGTGGCATGGAGCACTACAGGATGCAATATTCTTACACTCATGAGTTTGGGTGTAGAAATGTGGCACGGCCGGAGGTGACATAGGAAGACAACTGATATGCTATGTCATGAGGGGAATGAGAAGCATTTCTAATCAGAAAACTAAGAAATTCTTTGCTACACAATTTCTTAAAAATTCAAGTGAAACATTCATACAGAAGCATCACAAATACAACTTTTAGGACAAATACCATCATTTTCTGTTTATCAGCACAAATGGTTTAACTACATAGGCCAGATACAACGTGGATTTTCTACCTGGATTTTGTGTATTTCAGTACTAGGATTGTGGATAAAATCTTGTGAAATCTCATTATCATAAGTGGCAGCCCAGGAATCATGCAGATATCCCACCTCTGTCACCAGTTTGTCACGATCAGCACTCTGCCTCCAATCGTCAGGAGAATACGCAATTGATGGATGAGGTGACGGCTTCTTTTGCTACTATGCCGATTATTGGGCACTTTCACAATGAACGTTTAGTATATACACACCCCGTTCCAAAACACTGAATATATACTAGTGCATCTCAATGAATTAGAATATCATCAAAAAGCAATATATTGCCGTGTTTTAGGGCGTTTTTGGTAGCCTTGAAACACGTTGACTAATAAATCAATATTATATTCACCCTTTGATGTCTCAAAGTCCTTCATCCTCCCTACTTTAATTTTCTGAGATAAAGACCTATGGGTTTTCATTGGCTGCAAGTCATAATCATCAACATTAACAGAAATAAACACATGAAATAGATCACTCTATGTGTTATGACTAAATGTTCTTTTTGATGATATTGTAATTCATTGAGATGCACTAGTATATACTTTGGTACAGTCACCTCCAAACTCCACAATAGCCCCAAGAAAATTAGCTGCCACCACCAATCATTTATACAGGTTGAATGGACACCTGTTACTGGTAATGTTTGGCCTACAAGGCTTCAGTGATGCAGTTTGTAGAGCAAGAGGAATAAGGCTATTACATCTTATATATTTACCGTAATCTAAAAACTTGGCAATGTTTATAAAAATATACAAGGTATTTTAAAATTAGTAAAAACAATACAATATATATTGTATAGTATTGTATTGTACAGTATCATAAAATAAAAAGAATAAACAATAGAAAATACTAAACCTGTGTCACAGAAATGGCACAGATTGTAGTGTAGGGTAGCGATACGGTCAAAATACTTAACAATCCTACACTGAAGTGCATCTTTCAGCATTGAATCATAACAATGAATCATAACAATCATAACAGCTGCTGCAGAACACCTTATATTATGTTGCCAGTCCTACTGAGCCTGGACCTGCTGTCCAATCTCAGTGACATCACATATGCTACAGAACATCTTATATTACGCTGCCAGTCCTATTGAGCCAGAACCTACTGCCCAATCTCAGTGACATAACAGCTGCTGCAGTACATCTTATATTGCGTTTTCAGTCCTATTGAGCCTTGACCGGCTGCCCAATCTCAGTGATATAACAGTTGCTACAGAACAATTTATATTCCATTGCCAGTCCTATTGAGAGTGCACAGGGGGAAGACAGCTCAAAGGAGAGACCACAGAGGGGAGAACTATAACTCATCCCACAAAATTCAAGGTCCTGTTTGGCTCTCTCAACAGAAAAATATAAACGTTATGGACAAAGGGAAGAAGTAACAAAGCACCAAAACAACAAATGTCTGGTGCTTAAGGGTTAACAAAATTTTAAAATTGTAAAGTAAAAATTAGAGCAGCATTTTGATGATATGTACGAGGTGTGGGAACACACATCAGGATCCTCGTCAGTAATGGCTAATATAAAATTAAAAAGACGTCACTCAAAAAGAAAAAAAATCAATGTTGTGGACTGACATTGCACAGGCCACTCCAAGAGCTATCCTGGCTTTTACACTTTAACTTCTATACAACAGATACTCATAGGTAGTGTCCATAGAGTAGCTGTTGGCTGGTGAAGCAAAGTCGAGTAGCCATATAGAGAGGGCAGATACTAGACATATTTAGGAATCAGAGACAAGATCAGGAGGTAGCTAAGGTCAGAACCAGGAGGCCAGAATTAGAGACAGAATTGAAAGTCAACAAGAGGGATAAGTCAGTCCGTCAATACCGAGTCAGTAACAGGGATCACACAAGTCGATTATGGAGATATCAGGAAAATCAAACCCAGGTCAATATACACTTAGAATATGTAAATTCCAAGCAGCCTACTGGGAATTTAAATAGGGTGTGGTGCTGCCCTATACATCAAAGCAGGGAGTTATTAGTCCCTACTAACTAGCAGTGATGCAAAAGCACACACATTCTCTGTCTGTGTGGCACCACAGGTCTCGATCATTATCAGCATTAATACATAATGAAGGGAGGGCAATTCATAAGTCTTTGTAGGATTTACAACACTGCAAGAGCCCATGCTTCTGAACAATCTTGCACCGGGGCCCATCAGACTCATAATTACGCCACTGGCCACACAAATTCACTTGGTTGTACCATGTCTCTTCACCCAGTAATACCAACATTGCTGTCCCCTCCATTGTTGGTGCAGATTGCAGAGTATATGGCAGTGTCTAGCAACTAGTGATGGACGAACCCGCCAATGTTCGGGTTTGGAAGACCTGATTGGACTTTTTTTAAAAGTCTGAGTACAGGGCCGTACGTGACTCAAACTTGAGTGCGAATCCTGAACGAATGTGGACTTTAAAGTTATGAGATGGGACAGGGGTTGTAAAAATAAAGAAGGTAGAGATTAAAAAGCATCATTTTACTTACTGGCATACCAGCATCCTCCCGCTTGTTCTTCTGGGGCCGCTCATCAACTTCCTGAGCATTCACTACTGAAGGACGGAACAGCCAATCACAGACACTGTCACAGAGAATAGGCATCTGTGAGTGGCTGTTGGAGTAACCAAAAGCAGCCCATACATTTTAGCATCTCCCATACAGGCTAGATGCTAGAATGTATGGGCTGTTTTCAGGTTACTCCAACAGCCATTCACAGTTGCCTTTTCTCTGTGACAGGGTCTATGATTGGCTGTTCTGCCACCCCTCACCCATTGACTGACATCATAGTACCGTAAAAATAAATAAATGATTAAAAAGAAAATGATGTAGGGCTTCACTGTATTTTTATCTCAGCACAGACAAAGTGGACAACTACAGGCTGCTACCCGCAGCTGCCTAGATTTACCTTGGCTAGCAATCAAAATACATGGAAGATCATTATTTTTTTTAAAGTATTTAAATAATTAATTGATAGGAAAAGAAGATGGCGGTACAAAAAAAATTTGTGGGCTTTGCCCTATATTATATTTCCAGTCAAGTTTAAACCGAGGCAGCTGAGGGCTGGGATTCTCAGTGTGGTAAGGCCCAAGCATTCTGGGCCCCCTCCCCTCCCCACTGAAAATCGCAGCCCAGAGCCAACCCTGAAAATAAAGCATTCTTTTATAGCGCCAATTTCAGGCACTTTACCTGGCTCATCCAGCAGCCCTGATGGTGGTGGCACGCTGGGCAATAAAGGGGTAAAAGCCTGGTTTGTATTGGCAGCTGGTACTAAGCCCAAAATACAAAATGTCGGGACAATGTTAGACCCAACCACTATGAATCACTAGTAAATAATAAAAAAACACAACACCGAGAAAAAATATTTTAATTGCAAAAGACAACCTGGGTTCCCATCTTTAATAACTGAAAGCCAAATCCTCAATAATTCAAAGGCAGAGAGACAGGAATGTCGGGTCACCACACACACTGCCAAGTAAATGACTTTGGGTCTGTTAGCGGTGACGTCAGAGTTGGGGTCATCCAAGTTCAAAGCTGACTTGTCAGCTGTAAACTCGGAACACCCCGATGAACTACATCACACCATTCGGTAAACTGTCTTAAGTGAGTGAGAGAAGTGCTCATTTTACAGCTGGGATCTGGGTGCCATAATGCAGTTCATGAAGGTCATCTGAGTTCACAGCTGATGCAGGCTTCCCTGTATTTTGATTGCCGACCAAGGTAAAGCCAAGCAGCTGGGGGTGGCAGCCCATAGCTGTAAGCTTTATCTCCACTGAGAATCAAAAATTCAGCGAATCCCTACATCATCTTTTTTTACTTATTTATCTAATTTTACAGTACTATGATGTAAGTCCATGGATGAGGGGCGAAACAGCCAATCACAAACACTGTCACAGAGAATGGGCATCTGTGATTGGCTGTCAGAGTAACCTGAAAACAGACCATACGTTCTAGCATCTACCATGCTAGATTGTATGGGTTGATTCCAGAATACTTCAACAGCCAATCACAGACACCCATTGTCTGTGACAGCATCTGTGATTGGCTGTTCCACCCTTCAGCAGTGAATACCCAGGAAGTTAATGAGCAGCCCGAGAAGTACAAGCTGGAGGACACTGCTATGCTGGTAAGTAAAATGATGCTGTTTAATCACCATTTTCTATTTTTTCTACAGCTCCCCCACCCCTGCACCAAACCCAGACTGTAACAGGAGTTTCCCAGGGATGTCTGCTTTCAGGGTCTGTGCCCGAACATCAGGTGTTCGGTATGGACCTGAACTTTACAGTTCGGGTTCGCCCATCCCTACAAGCAACGAAGAAAAATTTTGCTGGATCTGGAAAGGACGTATCAAAGGGAATCAATAGACTGCACTAGGTTCTCTTGCTTTACAATAAGTGAGGGAAAATAACACAAGCAGCTGTTTAATTTGGTAAAAGAATCATAATTATTATAATTATTGATAAAGCACAGGTAGAATAGTGGTTATCATTATCACTCTATATTAAAAGGTTCCCCCATATTAGTAGGTGAGTGGGACCAGTCCAGTCCTATTCATTATAACCAAACAGGTGCACAATATCTGTTGATCTTGAGTATGTCCCAACAAATATCATTAGATGCTAGGTCAGCAGCACAGCTCATCTCCCAATATGAAAGACAATTAAGGCAAATTAACCCTTTAGATAAATGAATATATATTAATTATTATTTATTTATTGGCCTTCAGCTCTATCTCGAGCCATGGGGGCTTAATGGATGAGTGCTCTGTAGGAAGATTGATTTTGTGCAGCCTAGATAGGTCCACCAGGGTCTTTTCCACCATTATCTTGATAGTATCAAGCTATTGGGTTGCTGGTCTTCCTCTTCGCCTTGTACCTTCTATTCTTCCTACCATATTGTCCTTCTCTGGTGATTTTTCTCTTTGTATGATGTGTCCAAAGTAGGCAAGTCATAACATGGAGATCCTTGCTTCAAGTGACATACACATCATTTACTGTATTATCTTCCGAATGTTTCTAATGACAACTACAGTATATTGTGTAATGATGGATTTTCACTATTTCTTCACATTTAGCACTATATTTCACATTTTTATGTTTTTAAGTTTTTCTTTCTGGATGTTAATGTCATAAAACCTATCTGTATTGTATTCATACAGCAACTTGTTGCAGTTTTTATGTGCACAAATTAGCATCAATTCTGATATGTCAGACCTCACCCTAACTATAGAAAACACTAAAAAAAATACATACAGTAGAGCAAATCACTAATGTTTGATAGAAAGTGGTAAGTCTTAGAGATCTTTGTTCACATCACATTCAGGTATCACACATTGTAAGCGTGCAGCGTCTTATGTTGGAAGGTAATGAGACTAGATCACAACCAGTCTTCCGTGTCCAGTTTGGAGTCGATTGATAATGTTGTTTACAAGAATTTCTCCAGAAAGAAAAAAAATCAATATCTCCAGTAATCTGGTTGGCTGGAAAACAATGTAACAGGAGAACAACATCACAGCTGTAGAAAATATACAAAGATTAAACTGAATGTAATGTGCAGAGATAACAATAGGTTCCTCGATACTTTTCTTCAAGAAAGTCAATAATTCCTAGTAGACTTCATAGTGTTGAAAACAGTTTCTTTTGGCCTTCACTTCACTGAAGCATGCTGTGAAAATGTATATATTAGATTAACTAGGGATGTACGCAAGACTCAAGTAGAAATGGAATCAGCCAGTGATGAACATGCAGACCCAACAGAATATTCAGAGTTGGTTCACATTGGACACCTGCTACAAACGTAACCTGATGTAGATCTGGGTTAATCCCACAATGTACCTCTTACGAGCCGTGCAGTCACCAAGTTGTTGAGCAAGTCCTATTTTAAAGGGAACAAGCCACCAGGATTTAAGTACCTGTAAATCAGTGCAGCAGGTGATTGAAGTGTGCAGCATGATATCACTATTTGGGCTCTTTTTATTCCTCCCCTGTGGGCATGTCTTTCTGCTGTAAACCCTCCCCCCCTTCCTCGGTGAGTCTGGATGAGAGGGAGGGGGTTTCAGGGCTCAGCTTACAGCAGACGGACAAGCCCACAGTGGACGGATAAAACAAACTCCAAACAGTGATGTCATGCTGCACACGTCAATCACCTGCTGCACTGATTTACAGGTGTTCAATCCTAGCGGTTGGTTTCCATTAACAACTGCCTACGAAACATTAAATTTACTCAACACTCTTTATTCAATAACTATATGTTAATTAGGTGTGTCTTCAGGGGCAGAAATTTGACTACCACCTTATAAATATCTGTCCTCATTCTCATTGTGTTACATTTCTCCAGGTTTTTGAGACTGAACCAGAAACAGTTAAATCACATATTACTGTAACTATTTATAATTATTTAAATTTGGAAATCTGAGTAAAAATTAAAATATATTTTATTTTTGAAAAATATAAGAAATGCAAAATATGATAATGATTAGGACTTAATCGTCTTGCCAAGTTCTGTCTGTTAGATGGAGCAAGCTGTGAGTGACATATTATCTTAGCAATATTGATTAATTTTACTTATTTTGTAAGTTAATTTATTCAGGTATAAGGTTTAATATAAGCAAATTGTAGAATTCTAACTGCATAGGAATTAAGGTGCAGCACTACAGTTTGTGCTGTCAATTCAACAACTCTCCCCTCCGACTTTTTGCCCCTTATTGTAATGTGCATGATATAGGTAACAAGATATTTTGAATTTGGCCTCACATTCAAACATTCTATGCCAAGAGCAGTTGCTCTTCCTGATTTCATATTTTGCATGTTTTAAATGATTCAGCTCACCAAACAAATTTGAATATTAGATGATGATAAATGAAAGTCTTTATTATAAAGGAAAAAAGAAATCCAAACCTTCAGGGCCCTGTGTGAAAAAGTGATTGCCCCCTAAACATAATACTTGTTGTACCACCCTTAGCAATAGCCACTGCATTCAAGTGTTTGTGATATCCGGCAATGAGTCTTTTACAATGCTCTGGAGGAATTTTGGCCACTCATCTTTTCAGAATTGTTCTAATTCAGCCAAATTTAGGGTAACCTGGCATGAACCGCCTTTTTAAAGGTCATGCCACAGCATCTCAATTGGATTAAGGTCAGGACTTTGACTAGGCCTCTCCAAAGTCTTAATTTTATTTTTCTTAAGCCCTTCAGAGGTGGACTTCCTGGAGTGCTTTTGATCATTGTCCTACTGTATAACCCAAGTGCGCTTCAGCTTGAGGTCACAAATAGATGGTCGGGCATTCTCCTTCAGGATTCTTTGGTTGACAGACGAATTCCTTGTTCCCTTTACCCCAGAAAGTCTTCAACATCGGGAGCAGACCATCACACTACTACTATGGATGTCCCTCAAATTTCCCAACCCAACAATGAGCTCTTAACATGATGTGAAGGGTGGTTTGAGGGCCCACATAGCGGCCGTGTGGGCTGCTGCTATGGAAAGTACAACCCTGGCCTGGGGCTTTAGGTCCTCTAGGTTTAATCTTGTAGAGATTGAAGTACTCTTTACCACCACCTAGTATAGTGCCTACAGATGGCATGGTACTTTCCCCTTGAAACAAGACTTTTAGAAGAGAATAATTTTTTTCTGTATATTGATTATCAGTTGTCTCATAGCAGACATTGATGGAATATTGCTGCAGTATGGCATAAATGTCTGCTTGATGGAGTTGTGACTGCTGTACTTCTGTTCATTGCTAGAATGTCGTGACAGCAATACTTGGAAAGTGTCATACCATTTCTGTTGTTTTCACTCTTCTTTTTTTCCAGGCGGCTAGCTAATTGACTGAATGGACTGTGTGTAGGAAGCCAAGCAGAGCTATTGCCATCATTAGTGGAGAGCACATTGGCTGGACCCCCCTGATTGAACATTGATGGAATATCCTAGCGATATATAATCAATACCATTTCTGAGACAACCAGTTTAATGGAACACTAACTTCAGAAAATGCAAAAAAAAAAAAAGAAATAATATCCAGGACTTTCTTCTATTATTTCCTTCTATCCCTTGTCCTATGTTGTCTCATGGAACAATTAAAAACTGACAAGTAAAGAATTCTTCTCTGTGTCTCATGATAATCAGCCATATTTCCCAGTCATCCTTCTCACTGATAACCTGACCACAAAAGAAGATGGAGACTGCGATGTTTGCTTGCAAGTGAATATATATATTAGGAACCATCATAGGTGAGACAGATTTTGTACAACGTTATGACCTGTTAGATTTTTTATTTCAAAGACATCTGTATATGCAAACTGACAAGGTGTGGAACGGTAAGGAACCTGTTTGTAGGGGAGTTGTGGGCCCATCATACTTGGTTAAGGGAGCTGTGGGTCCATCATCCTGTGTATAGGGACCCATCGTACTATGTATACAGGAGCTTTTGGGCCTATTGTTCTGTGTATAGGGGAGATTTGGGCCATAATACACTGTAAGGGTGGCTGTTGGCCCATTATGTTGTATACAGGGGTGCTTTGGGGATGTCATTCTGTGATAGAGGAGCTGATGGCTCATTAGACTGTATATAGGGGAGCTGTGTGCCTATTATATTGTGCAAATGGGAGCTGTGTACTGGATTATTATTTTTATTATTATTTATTTATATAGCGCCATTATATTCCATGGCGCTTTACATGCTAAAAAGGGCAGACTAGGACAAGTAACATAGTAACAATACAAGTAACAATAAATGTTGACAATTCGGTTGTACAGAAACAAGAGGGGAGAAATCCTGTCCACAAAGGCTCACACTCTACGAGGGGTGGGTGGGGATACAGTTGGAGGGGGAAGTTCCAGTTGTGAGGCGGTGTGGTGGACCGGGTCTTATTGCAGGTGGTAGGCTTGGCGGAACAGGTGGCTCTTCAGGCTTCTTTTGAAGGTTCCCAGGGTAGGAGAATGTCTGATGTGTTGTGGCAGTGAGTTCCAGAGTCTGGGTGAAGCACGGGAGAAATCCTGTATGCGGTTGTGCGAAGAGGAGATGAGGGGGGAGTAGAGGAGGAGCTCTTGGGAGGATCACAGGTTGCGTGAGGGTAGGTATCGGGAGACCATGTCAGAGATGTATGGAGGGGACAGGTTGTGAATGGCTTTGTATGTCATGGTTAATGTTTTAAACCGCATCTCTGGGAAGTAGGGAGCCAGTGAAGGGCTTGGCAGAGGGGGGAGCTATGGGCCAATCATACTGAGTATATGGGGGACTCAAGGGGCCTTATTAAATGTAATTCGGGCAATTAAGCATTATTGTTATTGGGGCATTGTGGGCACTGTGACCAAAAGTGCTCAGTTATAGAGCCACACTGCACAGCTCCATCTACTGTACAGTGTCCATGGCCGGATAATAAACATCCGCCCCCTATTGATTCAAATAGAGGGGGATATGTAGCACTTAGCTGTGGCCGGTATACAGTTGACAGAGCTGTGCTGTTATGTTCCGCAACTGAGCACTTCTGCACAAGGAACAGCTGATAGTATCCCCAACAATAAGATATCGATAACTATCCTAAGGATAGGCCATCAACAATGGTCTGACTTGAAGCTCATAAGCCCTGATGCAAAAGCTCCAATGGGGACCCCAATAATTGCAAATATTTAACAGCATTAGTCTTTTTCTATAGGCCAAAGGAACTTCTGAGGGCCCCCACACTCCCGGGCCGGGTGTGATTGCAACCCCTGCACCTGTTATAGTTACGCCCCTGACCATCAATGTATATGTCCTGGACATCACCTTAAATAGAATATCATAAATCGGGAAGAGCTTATTGTTCCTCATTGTTCCTTTGGCTTTAATCAGCTAGTGTAAAAGAACTTTGAAAAGAGCATTGACTTGTTAAGTGATTGATCATCGTTCGTTATTATCAGATATCTGCTTGTGTAAAATAGTTTTTTCTACAGTACATATAGTTTTTTCCATTGTTCAATTATATATATATTGATAAAACAGAAATGGGAAAAACCAGCATGAGAAACCTGCACTTGACTTTATGGCGAACTCAAAGTAAGGAGTTCCAGCTAACATTTATTTGAAGCATAATTCAGCAGAAATATTCCAGAGGACATTAAATCCACTTATAAATGGCATTCCAGTTGCAGTAAAAAGTACAAGGTTAGTATAAATATCAAGATAAATAAAGCAACTGGCTTAGCTGGCATTCTCCCAGTGAGTCTTAATCTGCTTATTTCTGTCCTATCTAGACCAGTGCGTATAACATCCCAGGATTCTGTTTCTGCAGATTCTGTAAGATTAATGTAAAGCAGATGTTTGTGCTGTTATTTAAAAAGCATTACAAATTACAGCCAGGAATTGCAGATCTGCGCCCTAAGCATGAAACACGCATACTCAGCCTCAAGGTTTTAAGGATTATTGCACTGAAATGGTCTGGCGAGTAAGCGATTGAATAGGTGCATGATATAATGATATAATGGGCACATGACAAAGACCAACTGGTTCTCTTCTGCTGTTAAATTGTACGTTTATTTTCTTATTGAAAAGATTTCCGTAGGGAATCTGCAGTTTCATGTGATCAGTGCTATTCACTATATCGAACGTCTGCACATCTGGGAGTCATTTAATTCCCAGGTTACTTACTATTTATATAGCATCCATATATAGATGCTGGTAGATCCACACATATGGTTGTTTGCTTCACACTATACCTTTGAATCAATACACAGTTGGAATATTATCATATGGCTGTATGAACAGTGTCAATGCTATATATTTATTGTCAACGGTAGGGTCAGATCACCTCACTGTTATGTAATGGAACCTTTTTCATGACTTTTCTTTGTGAAAAGTTTGCCTGCTTTTATAATAGGGGCTGTTCATCCCCAGCAGGGGTCCTTATTAACCAACCTGTGGCTTGCATGCCTGTGATGTGTGGCCACGGCTGTCTCCCATCTTGGTATAATAGCCCAGGTCTAGCAAACAGCTATGAAGGGCAAGTCTCCGGATGGTGAGTAGTCACGCAGCTCAGAGCAGATCTGTATGGGGTAAGGTAGAACACTGGATCTTGGTATATTGTCTCTGTATGATTGCTTTGGAAAAGCTTTGGCTGTCATTATACCGGTAATGGAGGCTCTAGGTGTCCCTACTGTGAGGGGGACAATAGATGGATATGGCTCATGGCTCGACTGTCGAATTATGACTTTACTATCAAATATCGAGCAGGCCGCAACAACGCCAATGCTGATGCCCTTTCCAGAAACCCTCAAGTACATCTACAAGGAAGTGAAGAAGAAGAGGATGATTTAGAGGAAATAGAAGTTCCAACTTTCCATAAAAGTAGAAAATGGCAAATCGCTGAAGATCGCGTCTACCAAAACCGTCAGACTGCTGAACTAAACCCGTTGCCTCACTATGGATGGAAAGAGACTCAAGACAGTGATCTGGCAGTAAGCCTTGTAAAGAAGTTGATAACCCAACCGGATTCCAAACTTGAAAAGAATGCTCCACCAGAGGCCCAGTACCTGTGGAAACAAAGAAGCAGGTTATTCATCTATCAAGGTCAACTGTGCAGACAGTATATCAACCCAAGAACACATGAAATGGTATGGCAAGTTGTGGTTCCAAAGAGAGATGTCCAAATGGAATTGGAAGCATACCATGATGGAGCAGGAGACTTTGGATGGCGAAAACTGAAAATACTGTTACGTGAAAGATTCTATTGGATCAGCATGAGAGCCTCCATAGAGAGATGGTGTAAAAATTGTGGACCATGCTCATTAAGAAGAAGAGACCGTAACAGCCAGAAAGCACCACTCAAGCCTATTGTTACCAAAGAACCATTAGAACTGGTAGCCTTAGATCATGTCAAACTCGCACCCAGCAAGTCAGGCTACACCTATGCTCTTACCATGGTAGACCACTATTCAAGATTCCTTGTGGTAGCTTCAGTAAAAGACTTAACAGCTGAGACAGCAGCAAGAACATTTCAAGCTTATTTCTGCAGACCTCATGGTTATCAAGAAAAGGTATTGATAGACCAAGGACCTGCCTTTGAAGCTGAAATATTTCAAGAGTTCTGTCGCCTATACTGATGCAATAAGATTCGCACCATGTCTTACCATCCTCAAACAAATGGAATGTGTGAAAAGATGAATCACGTGGTAATTGAAATGCTGAAAACTCTGCCGTTAGAAGAACGCAATCAATGGCCAGAGAAGTTACCAGATCTAGTTGACATCTACAACAACATCCCAGTAAGCTCAACTAATTGCACTCCAGCGTACCTTATGGGAGCAAGACCAGGAGAATTGCCCGTAGACTTCGAGATAGGCATAGTAGTTCCTGAAGCAGATACTACAGATACAGATTGGGATACCCGTAGGAAAGAACAATATCAGAAAATCCAAGAATGCGCTGAGAGAGGTCTGGAAAAATCTAGAGAGGGACAAGAAACCAATTTCAATAAAAGTGCACAAGGAACATCCTTAACACCAGGTGAATTGGTCTTGAAGAGAAAAAGAAGAATGCACAAACTAGATGATCAATGGGAAAAAGAACCATACACTGTATTACTATCCAATTTTGATAACCAGAAAACCTGTTTAATCAGCAAAGATCATGGTGAAACCACAGCAACAGTGTCTAGAGATCATTTGAAGAGGTGCCCTCCACAGCTTCAACCAGAAGAAGATGTACCTTGTCCAAAGCCAGAGGAACAAGAGAAGCCAAAGACAGTCCAGACAATCATTGAAGAGTTACCAGCAGATTGGCCTCAAATATTCCTACTGTGAGATCAGGTAGTCGCAGACTGCTACCCAGTTTACCACTCTTACAGACCCTACACCAGAATTACGTAGGTCAACACGTGTCAATCTAGGACACCCACCACTTAGGTACAGAGAGTAAGTTATAACATGTGGGAAAATGTAAATATGTTTAAAATGTAAATATGTTATTAATGGTAATGTACAGAAGGGTGGAGGAACTGGATTAGCCCCCATGCACATCAAGTTAGGAAATGAAAGTGCATGGGGGTGGTATAAGTGAAGCCAGGCCTCCTTATCAAATTATTTTTATTAGAGTAAATATAGAAAGAGGGGGGGTGGATAGGGGAGGGAAAGGGTACATAAAAAAGAAGGGAAAAAGGGAAAGGGTTAAGGGAGGGAACAAACAGTATATAGGTGTAAAAGTAGAGTATAAATCGTATGGCAAAAATACAAATACAGAAATACAAATATAACAAGTAAACATGGTCGGAATTAACAATCAGTTTTACAAGTAGAGTGAAAATCATCTAACAAACTATAAACCAGAGGTCCCCAATGTCAGTCCTCGAGGGCCGAACCAGTGCAGGTTTTCAGGATCTCCTTAGTATTGCACAGCAGGCAATGATTCTAATCCCTGTGCAATAGTAAGGAAATCCTGAAAACCTGCACTGGTTCGGCCCTCGAGGACTGACATTGGGGACCTCTGCTATAAACAGTACAATTGAAAAGTTGAGTGACGATGAAATCAGGAACAAGAATGAGATAGTGAAGTAGAGCAAAATCAGAACAAGAGATAAATAGAGTAGGCCTTAATGTTTTTAAGTTTTGAACGTAAAGCTATGTCAAGGGGAGCAAGTGGTCTAGAGTAAGTATTGAGATAGTTTTTAGGTTGAGAGAGATTTAAAGTAAAAGAGAAGGGCAATAGATGTTCAGCCAAGGTTCCCACTGGAGCAGATATTTCGGCCAATTATTGGCTCTTGTGGCAAAAGAGTATTCGTGGGTACAATGGGTAGTGACTCTGTCTATCAGGTTCGTAAGAGATGGAGGATCTTGTTGTCTCCACCTAGCAGCCAGCAGGGTCTTGGCAGTGAGAATGATGTGGGAGATCAGAGGTCTGAAATGTGGGTGAAGGTAAGCCAGGCCTCCTAAGCAGATACACCCGTATTGTATATAGTTATGCTTTTTAATTTTAAGAGGCTTGACCTGTTAGACTTTTGAATTTTCCCTTTTTCTTATTTTTCAAAAATGGACCATAGCCACAGGACTGGTAGTGGCAAACCCCTGTTTCAACACCCCCTAAACAGCCTGCAGCGGATGGACTAGCGCTGTATGGACTGGTAACCTGTTTTCTTTTTTTTCATCCTTGGTTTTTGTAAATTTTTCATTTTTAAGACTCTGTTCAATAATCAAAGGTAAAAAGTTATAACCTGTTGTGTTTATGAAAAATGTTTCAGTCACGGAGGACAGTATTTAACTAGGGGGGTATGTGGCACCCCTGCGGGGGATTGCCACAGGTTTCACCAGTGCAAGGAAGGACTAACACCTTGGTTTGACACAGCACACACCAACTTCCACCCCAGACCTGAAGGGGGAGCTCTACTGGCTGCATTACGTCAGTTCCCCTTTAAGAGCACTCAGGCTGAGGGAGGAGGCAGTTAGTCCTAGGAGACAGTTTCAGTTAGTTCGTGAGAGGAGAGGAAGAGAGAGGAGGCTGAGCTGTTGGTCTCTGGGGAGAGATTCAGGGCCAGGACCAGGGACGACTGACTGCTGTGCACACCCCAGGGAAGGGGCCGGAGGCAAGAGGAGGAGAAAGGGAACTGAAAAAAGGGATTCATTATATATCCCTTTAGTACACCCGGACACTGGAGTCCGATGCTGCCAACCTTCAGAGCTGCAGTAGAAAACCCAGCCCTGAGGAGATAAGGAAAGAGGCATTAAACTGACCAAGCACAGGACCAGGGGCCACAAGAGAAACAGGGACCCCGCAGGAGGACCTCATTGTCAGTTTGGGATAAAGAACAGAAAAGAAGAGGTGGTGGGTTCAGGCTCAGGCAGGACTCATCCCACACCACAGAGCACAGACACAAAGGAGGCCTCATAACTTTCTAAGGTGAAAGTCCCAAATTGCACCAGGGACCTGGTTATTATTCTTGACTGTACCTGTTATGCTACCATTAGTAAAAGGTACCGAAACAACAATCCCTGTGTGTCTGTGTGCCCGTTTAACCACTGCAATTCACCATTGTGCCAGAAAGGCCTTCATCACTGTCCTCCATCACCATCTTCCTACATCACTGCCCTCCCTCACGATCTTCCTTCATTGCTGCCCTGAGGTAAAGCTCCACCTGTGGGGAGCTGTACCACACTTTGCTGCCCCAACCATTACCTCAGCGGCCGGCTGACAGCGCCGGTACCATATTACCGAGAACTACAGGTGGCGTCACGTTCCCCTGTAAACAGCCCCTTCTCCCATCATCAAAATCCCCTTCAAATGATCCCCAGGGCACGGCACCAGGATCACGTCCACCCATGACTCCCTACTCAGCAGGCCCGGTGGCCGAGTACCCCCCCTAGCCCTGGCCGCATCACATGGACACTCTTGGGAAGCAGCAAAGATCCACAGCTGAGACAGATCAGTGCAGAAATGCTAATGGTGTATATGAATAAGCTCTACTAGTATACTTTCTAAAACATCTATTGCTCTCAGTAAGAGAAACAAAATAAAAAGTAGATTTGATATGTAAGTAAGTGGTAAGTAGTGATTAGTGAACCTAACTTTAAAGTTCAGTGTTCATACTGAACAAAGACTTTACAAAGATTTTCAGTGTTCAGGTTCGAAATTTGGATGCTTTACATATGCAAATGACTGGAGTAGGCATCACTGTGCTTGGGAACTCTCGCTGCTTGGCCCAGTACGAGTCACTTGCAATGTTTGAACAACTCATAATGGGGTAAAATCAGTTTTATCAGATGTAGTCAGTACAAAACTCCCCCTGATGAATTGGATGCAGCTGTGATAGCGGCCACGAAACGGTGTCGGGGTCCACCCTGACAGCCCCCTCCTTACCCCCCTGCTCCTGACAGCACCCTCCTTACCCCCCTGCTCCTGACAGCCCCCTCCTTACCCCCTGCTCCTGACAGCCCCCTCCTTTTTCCCCCTTGCTCCGGACAGCCCCTTCCTGAATTAAAAAGTTGCAGCAATCACTCGCACATACACACACACACACACACACACACACACAAAAAGTAGAATAAAGTTTAGCTTTTTTTTTTACACACACGCACAAACACCACACGCAAAATGTCCCGCTCATCCCAGTCTGGGGCGTACTCAGCTGAGGAGGCATATGCCATTATTGCCTCCGAAGCTGATAGTGAGGGAGAGGACCCCACGTTCCTCTATTAATCCCATTCTTCATCCTCCAGTGACACCGACTCGCCACCACCACGAAGACAGCGGAGGACAAGAAGTCGTCTGGAAGTCGGTGAAGAAGACCCAGAGGCCGAGGAAGAAGAGACGGAGGCCATGGAGGAAGACCCACAGCCAACTGTGAGTAACGCCCAACCTAGTGCTAGTCACGCCCAACCTAGCACTAGTGCCTCCGTTTGGACCCCCGTCCCTGAAACATTTACTCCACGGATTCCTGATTTCCTTCCCCAATCAGGAATCCAGTTTGAGACGGCAAACCTCAGGGAAATAGACTTTTTCAAAGTCTATTTTTCTGAGGCAATTGTCAGTCTCATGGTGGAGCAGACTAACCTCTACGCCCAACAATTCCTGGCCGAAAACCCAAATTCAACGTTTTCTACTTGGAGTTCCGTGGACTTGGTAGAAATGTTGAAATATTGGGGACTGGTACTTCACATGGGGATTGTGAAGAAACCAGAAATCCGCCAATACTGGAGTACAGATATTTTATATCAAACTCCAGTATTAGGCATGGTTATGTTTCGCAAACGTTTTGAGGCGATTCATACATTTTTACATTTCAGGGACAATGCGGACAGCCTTCCCCGCGATGACCCGAATTTTGATAGACTGTTCAAAATTCGGCCGGTCATCGAACACTTCAGCAACAAGTTTGCTGAAGTGTACGTTCCCAAAAGGGAAATTTGTGTGGATGAAGCCCTCATTCACTTCAAAGGGAGGCTTCAGTTTCGGCAATACCTGCCCAGCAAGAGGGCAAGGTACGGAATCAAACTCTACAAGCTGTGTGAGAGTACCTCAGGGTACACTCACAGCTTTAGAGTGTATGAGGGAAAGGATTCCAGGATCCAGCCTCCAGAGTGTCCACCTGCTCTGGGGGTGAGTGGGAAAATAGTGTGGGATCTGATCCACCCACTACTTGATAAAGGTTACCATCTATATGTTGATAACTTTTATACAAGTATCACACTATTTCAGTCCCTTTCTGCCAGAACTACCTCCGCTTGCGGTACTGTGCACAGAAACCAGAGGGGTCTCCCTGTGACGCTAGTTGGGCAGCTGCTTCCAAAGGGTGAGAGCAGAGCCCAATGTAGCAGCAACATGGTTGTGGTCAAGTTCAAGGACAAAAGGGATGTCCTTTTCTTGACCACAATCCATGGTCCCGGCACCACGGCCACCACCGTTAGAAGTACCCCCGCACAGGTCTACAAATCGGACTGTGCTTTGGGGTACAATAAATACATGGGGGGGGGGTTGATCTTTCTGATCAAGTCCTCCAGCCCTACAGTGCCGTGCGGAAGGCGAAGGTGTGGTACAAAAAACTGGCCGTGCATATCGTTCAAATAGCACTGTATAATGCATGCGTGCTATCACGATGTGCAGGCCAGACCGCCAACACCTTCCTCCAGTTCCAGGAGGCGGTGATAAAAGCCCTGATGTTTGGAGGCGAAGAAGAAGCGGGCCCCAGCACCCTTGGAACTCGAGGTTCCCGTATGGTACCAGGGCAACATTTTCCCGGTGAGATCCCAAACACATCCCAAAGAGGGAGATCACAAAAAAGGTGCCGGGTCTGTTATAAAAGGGGGATAAGAAAGGACACGCGTTTCCAATGTGAAACCTGTCCTGACAAACCTGGACTGTGCATGAAAGACTGCTTCAAAATCTATCACACGTCCATGGACTGACATCCTGACATTCCCTATAGAACTCACACATTCCAGCCTGTCACACTACACCACACACACCAACCTGACGTACACTACACCACACACCAACCTGACATACATTACACCATACACACTAACCTGACGTGTCTCAGGTTAGTGTGTGGTGTGGTGTACATCAGGGTAGTGTGTGTGTGTTGTGTAGTATAAGTTAGGTTGGGGTGTGTGGTGTTTACTACACCACATGTACACTACACCACACACACCAACCTGATGTACACTACACCACACACCAACCTGACATACATTACACCATACACACTAACCTGACGTGTCTCAGGTTGGTGTGTGGGGTGGTGTACATCAGGGTGGTGTGTGTGTTGTGTAGTATAAGTCAGGTTGGGGTGTGTGGTGTTTACTACACCACATGTACACTACACCACACACACCAACCTGACGTACACTACACCACACACCAACCTGACATACAGTACACTATACACACTAACCTGACGTGTGTCAGGTTGGTGTGTGGTGTGGTGTACATCAGGGTTGTGTGTGTGTGTACGTCAGGTTTGTGTGTGTGGTGTTTACTACACCACATGTAGATGTACACTACACCACACACACCAACCTGACGTGCACTACACCACACACCAACCTGACATATATTACACCATACACACTAACCTGACGTGTCTCGGGTTGGTGTGTGGTGTGGTGTACATCAGGGTGGTGTGTGTGTGTGTTGTGTACGTCAGGTTTGTGTGTGTGGTGTTTACTACACCACATGTAGATGTACATTACACCACACACCAACCTGACATACACTACACCACATACCAATCACCTGACACCATTTCGCGTATGGAGAGCCCCTGCGTGCCTAAACATTGGAGTTCCCCTACTAGTGACCCCATTTTGGAAACTAGACCCCCCAAGGAACTTATCTAGATGGGTCATGAGCACTTTGAACCCCCAGATACTCCACATATTGATCCGTAAAAATGAAAAAGTACTTTTTTTTTCGACAAAAAGGTTCTTTTTTTCATTTTTACGGATCAATTTGTGAAGCACCTGGGGTTCAAAGTGCTCACCACCCATCTAGATAAGTTCCTTGGGGGTCTAGTTTCCAAAATGGGGTCACTTGTGGGGGAGCTCCAATGTTTAGGTACACAGGGGCTCTCCAAACACGACATGGTGTCCGCTAACAATTTAAATAAAAAATTAGCCCAAATTGTTCAATTTACAATTCAAATTGTTAGCGGACACCATGTCGCGTTTGGTGAGCCCCTGTGTACCTAAACATTGGAGCTCCCCCACAAGTGACCCCATTTTGGAAACTAGACCCCCCAAGGAACTTATCTAGATGGGTGGTGAGCACTTTGAACCCCCAGGTGCTTCACAAATTGATCCGTAAAAATGAAGAAGTACTTTTTTTTTACAAACATTTTCTTTTAGCCTAAATCTTTTCATTTTCACATAGGCAACAGGATAAAATTGATCCTAAAATTTGTTGGGCAAGTTCTCCTGAGTACATCGATACCTCATATGTGGTTATAGACCACTGTTTGGGTGCACAGCAGGGCTCAGAAGTGAAGGAGCGCCATTTTACTTTTTGAATTGAAAATTAGCTCCAAAAGTCAAATTGCGCTCCTTCCCTTCTGAGCCCTGCCGTGCGCCCAAACTGTGGTTTATGACCACATTTGAGGTATCGGTGTACTCAGGAGAAATTTCCTAACAAATTTTAGGATACATTTTATCCTGTTGCTCAAGTGAAAATGAAAGAATTGAGGCTAAAAGAACATTTTAGTTGGAAAAATTAAAATGTCCATTTTTTCCTTCCACTTTGCTTTAGTTCCTATGAAGCATCTGAAGGGTTAATAATCTTCTTGAATGTAGTTTTGAGTAGCTTCAGGGGTGCAGTTTTTGGAATGGTGTCACTTTTGGGTGTTTTCTGTCATGTACACCCCTCAAAAAGACTTCAAATGTGATGTGGTCACTAAAAAAATGGTTTTGTAAATTTTGCTGGAAAAATGAGAAATTGCTGATGAACTTTGAACCCTTATAACTTCCTAACAAAAATTTTTTTTTTTCCAAAATTGCGCTGATGTAAAGTAGACATGTGGGAAATGTTATTTATTAACTCTTTTGAGTCACATAACTTTTTGGTTTAGCAGAATAAAAATTAAAAATTGCAAAATTTTCAATATTTTTGCAAAATGTTTGATTTTTTCACAAATATACACAAAAATTATCGACCTAAATTTAATACTAGCATGAAGCCCAATATGTCACGAAAAAACAATCTCAGAATCGCTAGGATCCGTTGAAGCGTTCCGGAGATATAACCTCATAAAGGGAGTGTGGTCAGAATTGCAAAAAATGGCCAGGTCAGGAAGGCCAAAATAGGCTGGGTCATGAAGGGGTTAATGGTGTGTTAATAAAAGCACTTCACTGCATTACTTCTTTACTTTACTTCTGTTTCTTTGTATCAAATCTTGTATTTGAGTAGCTTCCCAAAGGCGGATCACAAACATTTGGGTCACCTTTGTTGTTCTTATATATGGAAATCTTTATTCTAAAAATAAAAATCATATAATTTTGATACCTTTTAATGATAACTAGTGATGAGTGAACCGAACTTTATAGTTTGGTGTTCGTACCGAACAAAGACTTTACAAGATTTTCAATGTTCAGGTTTGAAATTTGGATGCTTTGCATATGCAAATGACTGGAGTGGGCATCACTGTGCTCGGATACCCTCGGTGCTTAGCCCAGTACGAGTCACTTGCAATGTTTGAACAACTCGCACTGGGGTAAAATCAGCTTTATCAGATGTAGTCGGTACAAAAAAAAATACAAACACCGCCCTCCCCAGAAATGCTTTGTTTATGGCTGGCTGTATCTGTGAGGAGAGCTGAACTGTTCAATCAGTGACTTCCAATGAGGTTTGGGTCAAGTTTGGGTCCAGAACGGAATGCTATAAAAAGTTCAGCTGAACCCTCAGAATCCAAACTTGCACGTGTCCAGTCATCTCTATTAACAACAATAACATAAGTGATGTTACAGAGCAAGTGTGATGCTAGCCACCACGCAGACAAGAAGTAGAATAGTCAAACACTCAAGTCAGAGAGCATGTCAAGACAGAGGGGATAAAACCAATCCACAGCTAAATCATGGTCCAAGGTCAGTTACATGAAGAGAAGCAGATTAGAACAGAGGGATGAGACCAAAAAATGGTCAAACACAGGCAAGGTCAGGCAGCAAAAGATCAATTCCAAGAGCACAGATTCAAGAGACCAACTTAGCACCTCAGAGCTGAAACTAAAACTGCCAGTGTTCTGGGAATTGCAGTAGAGCTAACAGGCAGAGCGATTACAAAAGTCAAGGAACACCTGCAAAATTTCAGCACAGCCTAGAAAGAGATTGGGTGACTGGGCTGTCAATTAGAACACCAGAAGCCCAGCACATCCCTGCTCCAGATAGGATGCCTAAACTGTCAATCACCCAGCCCAGAACATCCTGAATGCAGAGCAGAGGAATCCTGACACCAAGTTAACATGGTACCAACACATTTTTTACCTTTTTCTTAAATGTCAAAATGTGTGAGTCCATTTGCCAGATGTAAGATGTTGTTACCAACAAAACATAATTAACAATGACCACTAGAAAGATCAAAACTTGTCATTGTCACTACGGGCTCCGTCTTTGGTCCTACTGTGTTTCCCCGACAATAAGACATCCCCTGAAAATAAGAAGTAGTAGGGGATTTGCAGAGCTGTAAAATATACAGTAAGGTACCCCCAAAAATAAAATATGTAAAACTATTTTTTAAGCATGCCTGCCTTACAGGGCATGCAGCTATGATTCTAGATATTTATTGGCCGCCTGCCCAACGCTGCTGTCTGCTGCTGTCTGACCGCTGCCACTGTCAGATGCCGTTGTCTGCCACTGTCCACCATCGCTGCATTTATTCTGGCGCCGCTCTGAGCTCTCTCAGCCGCCATACATGTACTAGTAACCACTGGCCAATCATATGCCAGCAGCGTACATGTACTTTTCATACATGTACGGCGGCTGAGAGAGCTCAGTGTGGCTACCAGCAGCCCGGAATCAATGCAATAATGGATTGTTGAGGAAGTGTGAGAGTGTGTGTGAGTCTCTTTCTGCAGGTACCTTAAGGGGGATATTGGGGGCTGCATAGGGATATTGGGGGCAGCATGGGGATATTGAGGGCTGCATGGGGCTGATCAGGATATTGAGGGCTGCGTGGGGATGATGGAAATACTGGGGGCTACATGAGTATGATGGAGATATTGAGGGCTGCATGGGGACAATAGGGATATTGGGGGCTGCGTGGGGTGATGAGGGCTACAAGGGGATATTGGGGCTGCAAGGGAATCATGGGTATATTGGGGCTGCATGGGGACGATGGGGGCTGCAAAGGATTATATGGGGCTCAAAAGGGATAATGGGGATCATGGAAAAATAAGACATCTTCTGAAAATAAGACAGCACATCATTGGCAGCAAAATTAATATAAGACACTGTCTTATTTTTGGGGAAACAGAGTAAGTAAGGCAAATATTTTTAGATTTCTTGCCATCTTCTACTACTTTGTGTCTGTGAAAAATGTCTCTTCTTTTTCTAAACATTAGTTACTATTTAGTAGTAAAAGTAGATGAAATGGTCAAAAAACATTTTTAAAATGTGAGCACAGATACTTTTGACTATATAGCCGAGTTCTAAGTTGATTAATAAGTAGAAACAGTTCAGTCTGAGATAACTTACACTTTAAGACAAAGTAGAATATAACGTTTGTCCTCTATAACATAATGTCTCAGTGGTAGAGTGAAATTCACTTGGGGGCGCACAGCAGAGTTCATGTGCGGCTGTAGAATTTTAATGCACAGAGATGGATGGATTTCTGCACAATCCGCTTGTGGTTTTCATATCAGTTTGATACATGGCTCAGTGGAGAACATACTGGACTTTGCTTCTCCAATAAATGTTTTAATCTATCAGGATAAATGACAAATTGTGACTTTTTATCAAATTAATTGTTTCAACATTTGGCAATAAACTTATGCATTTTATTATATATAATGTGTATTTTATTATCTGAAAAGCCACTGTAATTTTTTAAGAGCATATCTCTGTAAATGTGGTGTTTTAGTTTCCTATTCCACCCACTATGTGTTTCTTTGGTCTCAATTTTTAATAACATGCTGAGTAGCAGTCACGGGGGCCAGCTATAACAATGCCCATAAGGATAGCCGTCCGTCTTTGCAGAGACGCTAAATGGTAAATAAATGTGTAATCTTCTGCTCCTTCTTTCTCTCTTTATACAACCCATTAGGCCCTTTCACATCACCAGTTTTCGCTGATGTGCGGCAGATTCGGCTGGCGGCGCTGCATCTGCCGGATCTGCCACCTAACGGCTGACTCGCGGCTCGGATCCGGCAATCCCCATGCATTGTCTATGAGTCTTGCGGTCCGGTGCAGCAAGTGCGGTTACGCCGGATTGGCCGGATCCGGCTCTTGCAGCCGCGAAAAAAAAAGATGCAATCAGCATTTTTTTTTTGAGGCCGTAAGTGTCGGATCTGCTGCATCTGGCATAACCACACTTGCTGCACCGGACCGCAAGCCTTATAGACAATTCATGGGGCTTGCCCGATCAGGGCCGCAAGTCGGCCGTTAGGTGGTTGATACAGCAGATGCAGCGCCACCTGCCGAGTCTGCCGCACATCAGCGAAAACCGCTGATGTGAAACGAGCCTTAGGCAGTCAGTTTGGGTCGCACATTGATATAAGAGTTCTGTAGAACTAGGAATTCTAGGAGGATCTGACTTGGTAATTTCAAGGTAGAACAATAACTTTTTTGTATATTATTATTATGATGGCTGAGCAATGATGCATATGTAATGGCCACTTTACACGCGGCTACATTTCTAGCTTATCCACAGGTAACTTACTGGTTGCAGTGAAATCATGGAGGCATTATTCCATTTGTACACAGCAACAAGATAGAACCTTGTCTCCATGATTTCACTGCAGCCAGTAAGTTATCTGTGGATAAGCTAGAAATGTAGCCGCGTGTAAAGTGGCCATAACTGATTTTGTAGTGTATCCTGGAATAGCTACCTAGCAGGACGTACACAGATACAATATACAGTTGAAACCAGAAGTTTACATACACTGTATAAAAAGACACATACAGTGAGTACGGAATGTATTCTGACCCTGTTACAGTTTTCACTGTTAATTTTTCTCTCATTAGTGTGCACCCTGTGACCCCTTCTCGACTGAAAGAAAACAGAAATGTATGCAAATTTGTTATAAAAAAAACCTGAAATATCGCATGGTTATAAGTATTTAGCCCCTTTGCTCAGACACTCGTATTTAAGTCACATGCTGTCCATTTCCTTGTGATCCTCCTTGAGACGGTTCTACTACTTCATTGTAATCCAGCTGTGTTTAATTAAACTGATAGGACTTGATTTGGAAAGGCACACACCTGTCTATGTAAGACCTCACAGCTCACAGTGCATGCAAATCAAAATGTCTCATCAGAGACACAAGAATGTGTAAAAAATATATAATCTTTATTGAAGAGCTTAAAAGCATGACAACATCACAATTATGTCAAAATGACAAAGCATACACATTGAAAAAGAATACTTCAGCCAAAATAGGAATCCACAAGGATTGAATAGTAGCTTGGTGCCTCATGGCTCACTGAGGAGATGGGCAGCGCAGAGACTTTCTCAGGTATGGTGCCTTTTACACAATTTTATATAGTGTATTGGGTCCTTGGTTTCAAACCACAATTTTGGGAACAATCTTGATAAAAACATGCATGTCCCATCTTAATCAACCTGGTTGCTGGTGATATAAAAGAGGAGAAAAGGAAGGAACACAGAGCAGAAAGAGTCAAGACAAGAGGAGAGAAAGAAGAAAGCAAGAAAAGGAGGGAAACAGGGAGAGAAAAGGGATTATGCTGCAATTTACCAAACAGGAGTTAAATATTCATTTTAAATGATCAGTGGGGAGAGTCAGCTAGCAACCAGAGGGATTACAGTCTGTGAAACAATATGGTACCAATAAAATGTAGCACAACAAACAATCAGACTATATCTGAGTGCACTACACCACGGTATACAACATACTACAGACAAGGGACAGATAATGCCACATCAGATTTTTGTCACCCCCCCAACTCTATTAACAATAGTTGTGATTCAACAGATTAGTTGTTGCACCTAACCAGTAATACCAATGTATTGGTGGTCCCCACAATGGCTATAATTGCCCCACGGGTTACCTCTCACCTTTAATGCCCAATGGATTATAAGTGCTAATTCAATCTAGTCAATCTGGTTTATCCCATACTCATACATAGCAGGGTTGATGTGGCCAAAATATCCTGTCCTCAATCATATCAGGTAATCAAGTACACATACCAATGTAGATGTATGTATCCGGAATGCATGCCCAAGACTCCTCTAGCCCCTACGCACGTTTCATCGTGGGACTTCTTCAGGGGGTCAGTATGCCATCACTGTGCATGTCAGACCAAACTAGAATCATGAGGTCAAAGGAACTGCCCAAGGAGCACAGATACAGAATTGTGGCAAGGCACAGATCTGGTCAAAGTTACAAAAGAATTTCTGCAGTAAGAAAGCTTCTAAGAGCACAGTGGCCTCCATAATCCTTAAATGAAAGACGTTTGGGACCACCAGGAGTCTTCCTACATCTGGCCATCCAGCCAAACTGAGCAATCGTGGGAGAAGAATTTTGGTGAGAGAGGTAAAGAAGAACCCCAAGATCACTGTGTCTGAGCTCCAGAGATGCAGTAGGGAGATGAGAGAAAATTCCACAAAGTCAACTATCACTGCAGCCCTCCAGCAGTTGGGCCTTTATGGCAGAGTGGCCCAATAGAAGCCTCTCCCCAGTATAAAACATATGAAAACCCACATAGAGTTTGCAAAAAAACACATGAAGGACTCCCAACTTGTGAGAAATAAGATTTTCTGGTCTGATGAGACGCAGATAGAACATTTGGTGATAATTCTAAGCGGTATGTGTGGAGAAAACCAGGCACTACTCATCACCTGCCCAATACAATCCCAACAGTGAAACATGGTGGTGGCAGCTTCATGCTATGGGGGTGTTTTTCAGCTGCAGGGACAGGACGACTGGGTACAATTGAAAAATGAATGTACAGAAATATCCTGGATAAAAACCTTTTCCAGAGTGTTCTGGACCTCAGACTTGGCCGGAGGTTCACCTTCCAATAAGACAATGACCCTAAGCACACAACTAAAATAACAAAGGAGCGGCTTCAGAACAACTCTGTGACCATTCTTGACTGGCCCAGCCAGAGCCCTGACCTAAACCCAATTGAGCAACTCTGGAGAGACCTGAAAATGGCTCCACCAACGTTCATTATGGAACCGGACAGAACTGGAGAGGATCTGCAATGAAGAATGGCAGAGGATCCCCAAATCCAGGGGTGAATAACTTGTTGCATCATTCCCAAGAAGATTCATGGCTGTACTAGCTCAAAAGTGTGCTTCTACTCAATACTGAGTAAGGGGTCTGAATACTTATGTCCATGTGATATTTCAGTTTTTCTTTTTTAATACATTTGCAAACATTTCTACATTTCTGTATTTTTCAGTCAAGATGGGGTGCAGAGTGTCCATTAATGAGAAAAAAAATTAACTTTTTTGAATTTACCAAATGGCTGCAATGAAATAGTGAAAAATGTAAAGGGGTCTGAATACTTTGCATACCCACTGTATACATATTTTTCTCACTATCTGACATGAAATCAGAATAAACCTTGCCTGTTTATCATAATTATTTATATTTTCCAAATGCAGAATAATGAGAGAGAGAATGTTTGAAGGTATTTTTATTAATTTCTGCAAAGTCACAAAATTACATATGGTACATCTCATTAGTATTTTCCACCATTGCTCTTAAACTGTCTGACTTGGGTCAAACATTTTGGATATCCTTCCACAAGCTTCTCACAATAGTTGGTAGGAATGTGGGCCCATTCCTCCTGACAGAACTGGTGTAACTAAGCCATGTTTGTAGGTCACTTTGCTCGCTCCTGCCTTTCCAGCTTTGCCCATACATTTTCAATAGTATTGAGATCAGGGTTTTGTGATGGCTACTCCAAACATTGACTTTGTTATCCTTAAAGGTACCTTTACACGCCGCTACAGCAGGGTGGAAACAACCGGTGTTTCACGTGCACGAGCACGTACCAACGGTTACAAACGGTACCCGATACCGCCTTTACACGCCGCTACAAGGTGCTCTACAGAAGGTTTAATCTATCTCTGGAGGCACCGCCGGGTGCCACAAGTTACCTTCTGTAGAGCACCTTACCTCATTTATACGCCGTGACAGAAGGTAATATGGGAGGACCTGGTGCAGCAGGGACAACACATAGGCGTGCCAGAGTTGTGGATTACGAGACGTTCGTACGATGATAGGACAAAGCAATAGCATCATGATTGGCCAGCCAGCACAGGAGGCTGACTAATATATGACGCTTGAGCAATTGTGTAGTGTGACTGGTCATCTTCTTAAATATGCCGCCCTATGCAGCGACAACCAATCGCATCGCAGGAGCTTCCACCAATGATCGCTGAAGGGGGGTGGTTTCCCGGAGGCTGTGTCACGCCCTGGGGAGTTATCTAGGTTGCGAAAAAACCTTACCCTACCGTATTTAGACGCCGTTACCATCGGGTTGAAATCAACCTGTTTTAGAGCATTGCTCTGAAACAGGTGCCGCAAGTGACGGGTGGCAACAACCTACTTTACACGCCGCTACCTCGGGTTGATTTCACGGTGCAAGATACATTTGTCTCATGAACTCGGTTGTTTCCACCCTGTTGTAGCGGCGTGTAAGGGTATGTGCACATCAGTCGTTTTGTGGGCTGCTTTTGGACGTTTTCCGTCGGCGTTTTCCGCTCAGTTTTATGTTAATTTATGTTAATCCTATCCTCCGGTTGGATTAACATGCTAGTCAATGGATTTTAGAAAACTCTGTCTTTATTAGAACGGTTTTCTTCTGGTCGTTTTCAGTCAAAACTGAGTTTTCTCAGTCAAAACTGAGTTTTATCACCGTTTTCCAAAAATAGAGCAAGTGACTTCTTTCCTCCGTTTTTCCACCGGTTTCAGCTGAACAAGTGTACTAAAAACTCAGTTTTTAAAACCGCTCAGAAAAACAGCCGACAAAACCCAGCAGAAAACGAGCAAAAAACGAGCAAAAAACTAGGGACACTGCTGAGCACAGAAAACTCAGTTTCTGCTAAAAAACCCAGGTTTTTGGACGGTCTGCAGAGATGCACAAACGTCAGATGTGCACATAGCCTAAAGGTACCTTAAGCAATTTCGTAATCAGTTTGGCAGTATGGTTCGGGTCACTGTGCATATGGAAGACCCATTTCTGCTCAAGCTTTAACTTCTTGGCTGATGTCTTGAGATGTTGCTTCAGTATTGCCACTTAATCTTCTTTTCTCATTATGCCATCTTTTTTGTGAAGTTCACCAGTACCACCTGCAGCAAAACAACCCCACAAAATAAAGCTGCCATCCCCGTGTTTCACAGTTAGGGTGGTGTTTTTTTAGGACTGATTAATTATTATATTTTCCAAATACAACTGAGAATTGAATAAGAAATATTTTCTTAGACAAAGAGCTCCGTCATATCCTCTTCAATGTCTTTGTGTTTGGCTGTAAGACAACCAGCTGCAGCAGACATCTTCTTGCTGTGCCCTGTTTGCAGTAGGACAAAAATTGCTAAACTATGACCCATTTTTAAGGGTGTTGGGGCAACCATAGGCAACCAGTGAAAAAAAAAGCTGATCAACTGTAGATTAAAGGGGAACTCTGGGCAAAGAAATCCTTTTAGTACAGTCCCTGCCTTCCCACATGATAAAGCAGAGCTGTACACTGCAGATGTAGGATCTATATATGGCACCCCAGAGTCCAGATGCCACAATGTCATTGCCTCCCTCGGGGGATAGTGTCATACCTGAGAGCAACAGAGGCTATCCACACCAGGCAAAACCAAAGCACACAACACCTTTCTGCCTCCAGGCCTGAAGGGGGAGCTCCAAAGCCTGGGTCCAGGTAGCTTCCTCATAAATTCTGGTCTGGGCAGAGTTAGTCAGTTCATTCCTTAGGAGGACTGAGAAAGACATCCTGTAGATTGGAGCAGTGCTAAGCTCATCTCAGGATAGCTGAACCTAGCTTCAGGGACCTAAGGCACGGGTCTGAGGAAGTTCAGGAGAGCCTGGGGAGTGAAGTGGTGCCGAGCTCACCTCAGGGTAGAGGGCGCCAAGAACCGGGCATCGGAGTCCGAGGCTGTGCAGGGTCTAATGTCCCGGCAGCCAACACCGGAGGGTGAGGGATTCCAAATTCTCCAGCCACACCAAAGTACCCACAGGCAAAGCAGCGTGAAGAGCCCAGGAGCAGCCGCCAGAGAATTGGGGCTGGAGAATGACTCGAGCTGCCAGTCATTTGGCACCACACAGGAGAGAGAGAGGGCCTCATCTTAGGCTACTTTCACATAACGATTTTGTAAAATCCGATGCTATCCGATATAAATCGGACAGCATCGGATTCTTCTAATGCCTGGAATCGGGTGCCAAATAGGCATCCGATTCCGACAGAAAATAGGATGCCCGCCCTCCTGTCAGATCGCTCCCTGAGAGCTGTCAGTCTCTCCCCCGGTCCTCTTCTTTATCCCCTGTGTCTCCCCTCTTGGCCCCCTGTCCTCTCCTCTTATCGCCCGGTCCTCCCCTCTTGGCCCCCGGTCCTGTGTCTCCCCTCTTGGCCCCCTGTCCTCTCCTCTTATCGCCCGGTCCTCCCCTCTTGGCCCCAGGTCCTCCCCTCTTGGCCCCCGGTCCTGTGTCTCCCCTCTTGGCCCCCGGTCCTCTCATCCCCTGTGTCTCCCCTCTTGGCCCCCGGTCCTCCCCTCTTGGCCCCCGGTCCTGTGTCTCCCCTCTTGGCCCCCGGTCCTCTCATCTCCTGTGTCTCCCCTCTTGGCCCCCGGTCCTCCCCTCTTGGCCCCCGGTCCTGTGTCTCCCCTCTTGGCCCCCGGTCCTCTCATCCCCTGTGTCTCCCCTCTTGGCCCCCGGTCCTCTCATCCCCTGTGTCTCCCCTCTTGGCCCCCGGTCCTCCTATGCGTCCTCCTCCTCTCCTCTTGTCCTCCTCCTCTTGTCCTCCTCCTCCTCTCCTCCTCCTCCTCTCCTCCTCTCCTTTCTCACCTGTCCACGACTCCTGCACGGTCCCGCGCGTCTCCGGTGCCTTGCTGTTCTGTCTTCAGTGCTGCCAGGACCTCTCGTGATGTCACAATCACATGACTGCCGGCTATTGGTTCCTGGCACAGACGGCAAGATACCTGGAGACACCGGAGATGCCGGGAGACGCCGGGGCCTCGTGGACAGGTGAGCATAGATTTTTTATTTTTAATTAACCCATTCATTCACTTTTGGAGTGATTTTAGTGTACTGAGCATGCTCAGTACACTAAAATCGGTCCGAGGAGACATAGATGTTTCCTCGGACCCTTCTCCATAGGGCCCCATGTTAAGTTGATCGGGTCGGATCGGATGTGCACTAAATGCCATCCGATCTGGTCCGATCCGAATCTGTCAGATTTTATTTTCGGTGCAAAAATCGGAGCAAGCTCCGATTTTTGCACCGATAAAAAAATCGGACAGATTCGGATCGGACCAGATCGGATGGCATTTAGTGCACATCCGATTCGGTCCGATGCCCATAGGGCTGCATGAGGTCCGAAAATCGGTCCGATGCTGTCCGATTTTCATCGGACAGCATCAGAAATGCTAAAATCGTTATGTGAAAGCAGCCTTAGCTGAAGGCAGCAGCAGGGTCCTGCAGAAAGAGCGCAGCAGGGAGGCCTCAGAACTTGCCGAGTGAGGAGAACCCCAAGTTGCTCCCAGGTTGCACGAACTCCCAGTAACATCACCTGTCCTTACATCAATGCCACCATTAAAAGACCTGAGGAACGGACAAACTGTGAGTATGTATGTTACTTTGCACCCTCCATCCTGCACCCAACAACCTTCCAACATCCACTGCCCTGGGGACCCGCTCCACCCACGGAGAGACACTCCATCTCTGCTGCCCGTCCATCGTCCCCAGAGGTTCCGCAGTAGTGGTGCCTACCCATAGCCGCAAACCACGGGTGGTGTCACGACTTTTATCCCTAAAACATTTCCCCAACTTGTTTATTGACTCTACAGGGCCACGGAAGTCGGGTCTCGGCCCTCATGCAGCCCGGTTCTGAGTACCTCACGGCCCTGGGGTGAGTCATATCGATCGCTTATAATTCAATAAAATCATTTCTACTACTCAGCTCTCCCCCCTCCCTTCGGACACATAGAATTTCAGCTTCATGCTGCTGGTGAGAAGAGGAGGTGTGTCGGGGCATGGATGCTGGGAGCTGCATAATCATCCTACCTTCCAGCCCCCTCACTCTTCTGTATGGGCAGTACTGTAGAGAAAGCACACATGTAATCTGCACCCAAGAACACTACAAATATACGCAGCATGAATGCTGAGAAGAATGCAAACATAAAAAAATGCAAGAGCTGACATACTGAAGATCTGAAAAAATGCTTTGTAGGTTCATTTCTGCAAGAAAAAAAAATCCATGTCCACAGTGCTACAGTTTCAGAGGACAGGAATTTACCAACAGCTATGGGGGAGGAGAGACCATGCCATTGCTAAATCAATGAATACATTGTTTTGCCTGTACTCCTAGTCCGATACATGACAGCGCACATTATGCACCATCATATCATTGTACAGGAGATCACAGCGTGTATTTATATCTACTTGGTGACATAATTGCTATTTCAAGCCAGAACAGCCTTGTCACATCACATAGGATGTATATAGGGGCTGGTTGCTCTCTGCATTAGACTAATGTTGGCCGAACGTACTGATATCGATAGGTTCGGTCTACAGTGTAGTGTTTATGGGAGACTCAGACAATTGATTGTTGGGAAGAATAACGACTTAGAATTTCTGATTGTCTAACGTACTATGTCCCATAGACAAGCTGTTGTCAGACATGTCTGGTGAAGGCTCTCTCATTAGGAAACACAGAAGCGCTCAGCCGTACAAGTGCTCCTGTGTATTGGAGAACCAGCCAAGATCAACCATCATTCGCCCACAAGCCATCAAATGTGCATGACAACCTTTACAAAACAGGAGGGCACTATGTTTCTTGTTTAATTCAATCCTTCGTTTCCAGATTTAGGGTTCTTCCAGTTGACAATTAGACATAACTGTGCATAGTCTCAAAGCCTCATAGGTAAATCCTTTATGGGAATTTTGCAGATAACCATTTTAGTGAGCCACTTTTATATAATATTATTATCAAAAATCTTTGCAATTACTTTTGTCTTATTACTCTCTATAATTATGTATCCAAATCCCATTGTTAATGGACTACAATACATTGCATTGCATAAATGTTTAGTAATAGTAGATCCATTTTAGTCCATTAATATTCAGCCCCATCCACAATACGCAGACTCGCTCCCAAATTATTTTTGTGTCTAGAAACAACTAAACAATGTGAAAGGTTCTGAGTCACCCGCAATCAATGACCCCCTCGCCCTGAATTAATAAGTGCCACTCCTCCCAATATTTTCAATACGAAGCTGAAGTGTTCCCTGACACCAATTTCTTTAAAAGCTTAAATAAGGCAGAATAATCAATGAGAGGTAGCCCTGTGGGTATTAGCAGGGCTATGGATCTGCCACAGGACTGAGGAATCTGGATGTCTGATACTGAAACCTGCACAGACAATTGTCTGAAGCATTAACCTTATCTCGTATATGATTAGCCTCTAAATAACACAGTTAAATGAAGACACCGGGATGCTGCGCACACGTTTCTTATGGTTTTCATTAATAATGCTAACAACAGCTGACTTGTACTTGATCAATAATCTCTTATCTTGCATAAATGAGCTTTTTCTTTCCCGATATCTCACAAGGACTAAACTATGGCCTGGAAGTGCGGTATTTTACAAAAAAAGTTCTGTGTCTGATCAATACTGTACATTTTAAACTATCTGGAAGTCACAATGGCTCTAAAATAGTGCCAGCCACAAAGCTGCCAAAAAATAGCTCTCCATGTATAGTACACCAAAAATGACGTTCACGGTAACCCTAAAACGTCCTAGATACATCAATCTTCAAGCAGTTACTGTAATGGCCAGAAGACCGCCACTGTGCAGAGTAAAATCACAGTACACAGTCGAGGTTGCAGAAACAAGGGAAAAGGTTTATTACCAGGCAGGAAAAGGTAAGGATAAAGCAGATTCACAGGGAAGTAAATTGTGGCAAAAACACAATTAAGAATTATTGCAGTTCCTAGCTGGGATGCTCAGACATATGTCGCCCCAACTATTGCAAATGGATATTCAACAGTAGATTTACAAAGTAAGAAATATGCAAAACTACACTGCACCTACAACCTTATTGGCCTTTATTGATCAGGCTGCACGTCTAATGGGCTCTGCCTACTGAGGCCTTTGCTACACTCTAACGTGTGCACACACTGGTAACCGAGTCCAGTCCTGATGCTGTGATACTCCCCGGTGTGCACTTCTCCTTGCAGGGCAGGTTTCTTCCTTCATGGTCCCAGGGTCCCTTGGGTCCTCCAGATAACCTCTCTGGTCCACATGATTATGTCTTTGTGTCATCTGGAATATGTCTCTTGCCTCTCCCACTCTCAGGCCAGCAGCCTTCTCTGTGCTTCTCTCTCAGCTCCTTTACTTTCACTTTCAGCTTCTCTGCTTCCCGCTTTTTTAGCCTGGAATAATCCAACTACAGAGACCAGGAAGGGGATCACAGACCAATCCACAATCCAGCACATAGGGGAGCACTGTCTCTTAAAGTTATAGTGTGCCTAAACTGTTCATAGGGTCGACAACCCTCAGGGCCGGGACGATAGGTAGGCGACCCTAGGCGATCGCCTAGGGCGCCATCTTGTGGAGGGCGCATTGCCCGCCCCCTAGAGGGCCCCGCACCCCCTGGGGGGCCCCGTGCTGACCTCCGGCGGCCGCGCCGGCCAGAGAGGAGGGAGGAGGGGACTTCCTGTCCTGCAGCTCTGCCCGGTGCCCGCCCCTCCTCTCCTCCAACATGGGGCCTATGGAGCGCGGATCCGAGGAAACAGCTGAGTTCCTCGGACCCGATCTTAGTGTACTGAGCATGCTCAGTACACTAAAATCGCTCTGTGCCATAATATCACTTCTGCAATGTATATTCATACATTGCAGAAGTGATATCCTGTGAAATGAAAGGGTTAAAAATAAAAAAATCATTATCCTCACCTCTCCACGATCCAGCGATGCCTCGGCTCTGTGCTTCCAGGACCTGGCCTGACGTCACAGTGCAGTCACATGACCGGTTACCGCGGTAACCGGTCATGTGACTGTGACATCACGCCAGTTCCTGTGCATCAGAAGAAGAGAAGCTGGAAGCAGCACGGGTGTCGTGGAGAGGTGAGAATGATGATTTTTTTTATTTTTTAAGCTCTGCAGAAGGAGGACAAAGAGGGGGGCAAAGAGGGGGGCAAAGAGGGTCTGCAAAGAGGGGAGCAAAGAGGGGGGCAAAGAGGGGGTCCAAAGAGGGGGTCCAAAGAGGGGGTGCAAAGAGGGGCTGCAAAGAGGGGGGCAAAGAGGGTCTGCAGAGAGGGGCTGCAAAGAGGGGGGCAAAGAGGGGGTGCAAAGAGGGGAGCAAAGAGGGGGGCAAAGAGGGGGTGCAAAGAGGGGGGCAAAGAGGGTCTGCAGAGAGGGGAGCAAAGAGGGGGTCAAAGGGGGTCTGCAAAGAGGGGAGCAAAGAGGGTCTGCAGAGAGGGGGGCAAAGAGGGTCTGCAAAGAGGGGAGCAAAGAGGGGTCCAAAGAGGGGGTGCAAAGAGGGGCTGCAAAGAGGGGCTGCAAAGAGGGGGGCAAAGAGGGTCTGCAGAGAGGGGAGCAAAGAGGGGGGCAAAGAGGGTCTGCAAAGAGGGGAGCAAAGAGGGGGTCCAAAGAGGGGCTGCAAAGAGGGGGGCAAAGAGGGTCTGCAAAGAGGGGGGCAAAAAGGGGGTCCAAAGAGGGGGTGCAAAGAGGGGGCAAAGAGGGTCTGCAGAGAGGGGAGCAAAGAGGGGGGCAAAGAGGGTCTGCAAAGAGGAGAGCAAAGAGGGGGGCAAAGAGGGGGTCCAAAGAGGGGCTGCAAAGAGGGGGGCAAAGAGGGTCTGCAAAGAGGGGAGCAAAGAGGGGGTCCAAAGAGGGGGGCAAAGAGGGTCTGCAGAGAGGGGAGCAAAGAGGGGGTCAAAGAGGGTCTGCAAAGAGGGGAGCAAAGAGGGGGTCCAAAGAGGGGCTGCAAAGAGGGGGGCAAAGAGGGTCTGCAAAGAGGGGAGCAAAGAGGGGGGCAAAGAGGGTCTGCAAAGAGGGGAGCAAAGAGGGGGTCCAAAGAGGGCTGCAAAGAGGGGCTGCAAAGAGGGGGGCAAAGAGGGCTGCAAAGAGGGGCTGCAAAGAGGGGGGCAAAGAGGGGCTGCAAAGAGGGGCTGCAAAGTGGGGGGACAGAGGGGAGACAGAGGGCAGACAAAGGGGAGTAGGGTGACAGGAGGGTGACAGGAGGGGGACAAGGTGACAGGAGGAGCAGGGAGAGGATCCAAACTGATGCTGCAAAACATCGGGATCGGATGCCTATTTGGCATCCGATTGCAGTCATCAGTTTGGATCAGTTGCTGTCCGAGGGGTGCTGCAAAAAGTCTGATCCCCTCGGACAGCACAAAAACGCTGTGTGAAAGCAGCCTTATTTGGCACGGATCAGGTCGGATCCAATTCGGTCCGATTTGACCCGCTGTGCCAAAAATCGAAGCAGGCTGCGATTTTGGGCACAGCAAAAAATCGGCCAGAATCGGGTCCAACAAAAATCGGATGCCAATAAGGCCAAATCCGATGTGAACCGTTCCCATAGGATAACATGGGGCCAAAATCTGATCCGTGGCTGTCCGTTTTACCACGGACAGCCACGGATCACAGAAAAATGCAGTGTGAAAGCAGCCTTACAGCAGACGCACGGTGACGGCGGCCGCGGTGAATGTGCAAAGGCGCGCTTCCCCCCCCCCCCCCGGCCCCCGCATACTGGGCCCTGTATACACCACTGGGCCCTGTATACACCACTGGGTCTTGTATACACCACTAGGCCCTGTATACACCACCACTGGGCCCTGTATACACCACCACTGGGCCTGCTGTATATACTGCTGGGGCCTGTATATACCACTGGGGCTGCTGTATATACTGCTGGGGCCTGTATATACCACTGGGGCTGCTGTATAACCCCTGGGGCTGCAGTATTACCCCTGGGGCTGCTGTATTACCCCTGGGGCTGCTGTATAACCCCTGGGGCTGCTGTATAACCCCTGGGGCTGCTGTATAACCCCTGGGGCTGCTGTATTACCCCTGGGGCTGCTGTATTACCCCTGGGGCTGCTGTATTACCCCTGGGGCTGCTGTATAACCCCTGGGGCTGCTGAATTACCCCTGGGGCTGCTGTATTACCCCTGGGGCTGCTGTATTACCCCTGGGGCTGCTTTATTACCACTGGGGTCTGTATATACCACTGGAGAGACTGCTGTATACCACTTTGCTGGGGGCTGTATACCTGTGCTGGGGTCCACCCTCGGCTTATACACGAGTCAATAGGTTTTCCCAGGTTTTGGGGCAAAAGTAGGGGGGTCGGCTTATACACAGGTCGGGTTATACACGAGTATATATGGGCAGTAATCCTACAATGTCTGCTGGACATGGTATGAGGAGGTTTATGGCTCAGTCAGTACACACTCCATACTTCATGGTAAGGGGAGGGTTTATGGCTCAGTACACACTCCATACTTCTTGTTATTAACCAGTTAATGCTCTCTTGTCCACCGCACTGCAGTTTCAAAAGAGGACAACAGCGAGACAAGCAGCAACATGGCATCAGAGAGTCCCTGACCTCGAAATAGAAGATCCTCAGATCCTGGTATTGTGACATAATATTAAGAATAATACTTTTTGCATTTATATTACACTATGAACTTCACAGCACTTTACATACATCATGAACACTGTCCCCATTGGGGCTCACAATGTAAACAACCTGTCAGTATGTCTCTGTAGTGTGGTTGGACGAACCTTTTATAGGTCCCCGTTAAATTAAATTTACTTTCAAAGTATGCTGACATTTTTATTCCCAGACATATTTCGGGGGGGGGGGGGGGGGGCGCCGTTTGCCTTACCTGCCTAGGGCACCAAAATGCCTTGTCCCGGCACTGACAACCCTACACAGTATTTACCAACATGCCCCCATATAGTGGCAGATACAAAACCAAAAAACAATTTCTGTATGGTGAAATGTGCAAATCCGATGTAGTACCAGTTATCTGTTGCAGTTTATACCACACACAACTAAAGAGGAGCAAAAAATTCTCAGAAGTCAGACCCAGATGCCACATTCCTTGACACTCTCCAACAGTCTCCTGTGAACAGTCTCCAATCTTACAGCATCCTTGGCTCTTGTTTAGATTAGGTGGACTGATCATTGTGGTGTGATGATCATATGACGTCAAATCAGCACTGCTAACCAAAAGAGGAGCTGCAAATACTTGCAGGTAAGAGATTATTCACAGAGCTCCCATCCTTTGGCCACAGTATTGTAATGTGGCCACTATACCAGTGTCCAGCTCATTAATTCACTCACTCTTCACTCACTTTCTTAAAAGGATATGGTCTGGGAACTTACTATCTAGCTTATGGAGAGAGGTGTTCCTGCAACCATAAGAAGACAGTTAAGAAGGTGAGGAGATTGAAGCCACTTCCCTCCTCTCTGATATATGTAAATTTGCACTTCAGCAAGGAAGTGGAAGAACTCCAGTGCCGCCTTCCCAGACCTTGTCTTAGCCCACTCACACAGCCAGATCAGAATATCCCACACACTACACTGATGAGGGGCAGTTACCCCGAAATGCAGCGTCTGTAGTTTTTGGGTTCTGATCTGGCACAAATCCCATAGTCATATTAAAAAACTTGTTGGAAAGCGATTATGACTTTGAGGAGCTACCTAAAGGTGGCACTGGAGTTCTTCCACTTCCTTACTGAAGCCCAAATTTAAAAGGATATGTAATTTGAAGACTGCAGGAGATAGTGGATGACACTCAGATGTCAACCATTTGTTACTTATTAGGCTGTGTGTTGTTGTTTATCTACAATGATTGTATTATCACCAAGAGATTATCACTGCCCCGAATACAGCTCACTCGCATGCTAGACCGATCATGCCCCCTCCTCTGATAAGCAGTTTATTGTTAATAGAGAAAGTACACAGAAAAAAACTAAGATAAAAACAATGTGAAAAAATATCCCGTAAGTGAATAAATAAATATCTATAGTACATGTAAAATAACATGAGGTACTAAGTTGACACTATTTTGATAAAATAAAGTGTACAAGTCATTCCACTGTGACAAAGTACAGGGTGGGCCATTTATATGGATACACCTAAATAAAATGGGAATGGTTGGTGATATCAACTTCCTGTTTGTGGCACATTAGTATATGGGAGGGGGAAAACTTTTCCAGATTGGGGGGGGTGACCATGGTGGCCATTTTGAAGTTGCCTATTTTGGATCCAACTTTATTTTTCAATGGAAAGAGGGTTATGTGACCCATCAAACGTATTGAGAATTTCATAAGAAAAACAATGGTATGCTGAGTTTTAAGGTAACTTTATTCTTTCATGAGTTATTTTCAAGTTTCTCTTTGTTTACACCTATTGACATGTCGCAGAGGTTAACACATGAGGAGTGAATAGAAATTGATGTCTGGTGACCACAGTACCCAGGTCATTGCAGCAGATTTTAGTGCAAGTCACCCTACGAGACCACCCATCTCCTATGCTGCAGTTAGCAAACTGCTTGCCAAATTTCAAGAAACAGGTTCAGTGTTGGATTTGCCAAAATGTGGATGCAAGAAAACTGTCACTAATGAAGAAACATCAGTGGCTGTCCTAGCTTCATTCAGCAAGAGCCCACAATGTAGCACTTACCGCATGTCACTGGAGAGTTGCATCAGTCGAACATCCCTTCAGTGGATATTAGCTACTCACAAATGGCACCCTTACAAAATCCAGCAGCTGCAGCATCTCAACGAGGATGACCCAGATCAGCGCACTGAATTTGCAGAATGGGCAAAACAAAAATTGGAACAGGACCCTCAGTTTACATAGAACATTATGTTCAGTGATGAGGCAAACTTTTTTGTGAAAGGTGAATTTAACAAACAAAACCACAAAAAACTAACAAAAATAGTGGGGCCATTCTTCATCAATGGAAACCTCAATGTAACTGGATATCTGAAATTGCTACATGGTGATGTGTTGCCCTCTTTATGCACTGAAGATGGCACATTCCCTAAAGCCCCCGTCACACATAACAAGATAGTTAGCGAGATCGTTGTAACGTCCCAGGTTTTGTGATGTAACAGTGATCTCGCTAACGATCTTGTTATGTGTGACACTTAGCAGCGATCAGGCCCCTGCTGTGAGATCGCTGATCATTACAAAGTGCTCTGGGTAATTTTTAGGTTGTTGGTCTCCTGCTGGTCAGCACGCATCGCTGCGTGTGACAGCGATAGACCAACGATCACCGATCTCACAGGCTGGTAACCATGGTAAACACTGGGTATCTAGGCAGCGCGCGCTGCTTAGATACCTGGTGTTTACCATGGTTACCAGCACTAAGCAGGGAGGACGCTGGTAACTATGATAAACAGCGTGTGTCTAGTCAGCGTGCGCTGCCTAGATACCTGGTGTTTATCATGGTTACCAGCGATGTGGAGGTGGCTCCCTGGTCCCTGGTCGCTGGGGAGATCTGCCTGTCTGACAGCTCCCCAGCGACCAGGTAACAACACACCAACGATCCCTACAGGATCGTTTTCATTGTCGGGATCGCTGGGGCGTCGTTGTGTGTGATGGAGCTTAAGTTTTTCAAACAATATGGTGCACCAGCACATTATGGGTGTCAGGTCCAAGCATTCCTACGTGAACAGTTTCCTGGAAAGTGGATTGGTCATCGTGGGCCAGTTGAATGGCCACCAAGGTCTCCAGATCTGACCCCTTTAGACTTTTATCTTTGGGGTCATCTGAAGGCAATTTGTCTATGCTGTGAAGATAAGAGATGTGCAGCATCTGTAACAACAGATACTGGAAGCCTGTGCTAGCATTTCTTCTGCGGTGTTGCTATCAGTGTGCCAAGAGTGGGAGAAGAGGGTTGCATTAACAATCCAACACAACGGGCAGCACTTTGAACACATTTTGTAAGTGGTCAAAAACTTGTAAATAACTCATGAAAGAATAAAGTTATGTTAAAACCAAGCACACCATTGTTTTTCTTATGAAATTCTCAATAAGTTTAATGTGTAGGGGGCACCTATACTTAGGACCCCACTGAAAACCAAAACCACACATCCCCTGATGAGGATCATAAGTCCGAAACGCGTAGGGAGTGGAACATGGTGGTGACATATAGAATATTTTGAGAGTTCCAAACCAGGCTGTCATTAGCAGAAGGACCTCCTGGAAGGAAGCAACTCTAAACGAAACCTGCCCTGATGAGAAGAAGCCGGTGAGATCTTTCCTATACAGAGGGAAAGTGGGCTTACATGATTTTCATATGCAGGAATAATGCAAGTTATTGTGGGGTGTAAGGGATAACACCAGTCCATTTATAACTAGCATAAAGATTTGAAGGTGGATTGTGATGAAGGGGCAGACTGAGCCCCGTGGGTAACACCTTCGAATGAGGAACAGCTCCTAGTATGGTAACGGAGCTTTTTAATAGTGTGACACTTGGGCACTGTTATAGTTTATGTGTATAGTTTGTGGGACAACCTTGTCTTTTAGAGTAATCGATTAAATGTTAAGTTTTAACTTCTTAACTTCCTTATACTGCTTCAGTTATTTGATGAAACCATCTCCCTAGATGTGATTTAAACAGTCACTGGGGAGAACCCATAACCTGCCATATAATGTGTCACATGACCCTCTTCCCAGTGAAAAAATTAAAGTTGGATCCAAAATGTCCGACTTCAAAATGGCCGTTATGGTCACCACCCATCTGGAAAAAAATTTCCCCTCCCATATACTTATGTGCCACAAACAGGAAGTTAATATTACCAACCATTCCCATTTTATTGAGGTGTATCCATATAAATGCCTCACCCTGTTTATCAATTGAGGTAGACCATAGCTGTAACAAAATAGATCCCTTTAATATATAATGTAGGAGGATTTCTTATTTATCCCGTCAGTATTGTATTTTGATTTGCAAACTTGTAATATGCCACTTATGGGTTACACAAGATTTCTAGGAGCTTGCTAGTATTTAAAGTGGGTAATGTAATTATCTGCCTTGTGATGGCCAACTCATTGTTCCTAGAGACTGGTAGATGCTTGAAAATGTTGACTGTGTGTAATGTAATTATCTCTCTTCTGTAAAGCCCCCATCACACATAGATTGTTAGCGAGGTCATTGTTATGTCCCAGATTTTGTGATGTAACAGCGATCTCGCTAATGATCTTGTTATGTGTGAGACTTGGCAGCGGTCAGGCCCCTGCTGTGAGATCGCTGATCGTTACAAAGTGCTCTGGGTCATTTTTAGGTTGTTTGTCTGGGAACGCTGCATCGCTGTGTTTGAAAGGGACAACGACTAATGATCTCAATACCACGCCCAAGGGTGACAATTCCCAACGACCTCCTATCATTCCGGATCATTGCTGAGTCACTGGTGAGATCTGACTGTTTGACATCTCACCAGCGATCCCAAAGTGACGCACCAGGGATCCCTAAGGATCTTTATTGTTGTCGGGATCGCTGTTACGTCGTTGTGTGTGACGGGAGTTTAAGGTTAGAGAAACTTAATCCTGTTAGAATGCCATTGTACTACGATGTGGATTGCTGATACTATGTACTATGTAGTATACTTCACCACCATTGTTTGTGGTCAGGGTGTTACACTAAATGTCAAAATGTTTATACTAAACCCTCCTTGACCCCTCTTTGTCAGTCATCATTTAAATGATGATTATCCAGGCAGCTTGAAAGCGGGCCAATGAAAACACAGTCTTATTCCACCAGGTATATAAGGAGACCTGTTCATTAACCAGGGTGATTGCAGATTGGATACAGGCAGCTAATCTAGGATCTTCGGATCCAATTGGCCGGCCATAACCCCAGGCCTAGGCATTTCGGTGCAAATCGAGGGGATAAGAACCTGGATTATAAAACCACAAGGACTTTAGCATTGAATTATCGGATTCGGCTGTGATGACAAAGACTGCATAAGGAAGCAACCCAGGTTGGGACGATCCAGTCACCTGGCTACAGACTTTGCTGTGCTATATACTAATCCCTGGTGAGCCAGCGGAAGGGTGAGACTCTGTTGCCTGTTACATTTTGTGTTTTGCTGGTTATGTGTTATATGCTGTTGACTGTTTGGGGATCCAATAAAGCCTTAATATTGTGGTTCCCTCACCTGTGTTGTCTGAGTAGTGTTCCATCCACGGTTAAGGAGCTTGGGCGTTCAGTTTGGGGATGAGCCCTGGTCCACTTCGCCTTGCTAAAGGTAGCTAAACCAGCGGACAAGAGCACCCACTGACCCCCGGTCTCCACAATAACTCTTCTAATTCACCTCACTATGTTCAGAATATATCAAAATAAATGGGGGTAGACCCGCACCCAGACTAGACTGTGGAGACACCTGCCCGTGAAAAGCCATATAAAGACAAAATACCCAAACAATAAAAGTGTGTGAGCCATGCCCCTAATTTTACAGAATACAAGAAACTAAAAACAATGAGCCGGATCAAATCTTGGTATAATTGGGATGTAGGTGCACATTCACATTGTGGCCATTAAAAGACAGAGTCTAAGATAATAGCTAAGAGAGCAAATTCTCTGTTGAAAGCAAATAAGTAAATAGTAATAGTACATGTCAATAACATTATGCTATCCACCCCCACCAAGCAGATGGAATGACCACCAACTCAGGTCTTGGGATAACAGTCACGATTACTAATACAGGAATGGAGAAATCCAACATGGAGTAAATACTTCACAGTTCACATGGGTAGACCACAGCAAGTACAGTTTACATTTGAATACTGACATGCAATTGGGGTCCTGGGCTGTTAGAGCACCTATGATTTAGATGGAGTTTTTATATGCTGATAATGGAAGGTTCAGAGACTTTTGGTGGCATAAGAGCAAAAGAGTAGATGTATATCAAGAGGATGGTACAGACTTTGGAATCCTGTGGTGCTTTCCCTGCTCATGACAGCACATGCAAAAATACACTTGGAGCAATTAACAGTCCAGACAGTGAGGATACAGGTTTAAGAGCCTTTAGCCATTTTGGCAGGAGAAGTCTGTGAAATATCTTGGGCCTTGGGGTCAGCAGTAGGTTTTGAGGTAAAGGGCATCTTCATGTGTGCTCTCCTTCCTAAGGAGTCTGGCCCATGACTGGTGATTTTCCAGCCTGTCTAGACTGAAAATAGAAGCAGCTCCACCTCTTGAGCCCCAATTTACATGTCGGATTCTACCAATACTATAACTATACATTCCACCAGCAGATGGTACTGGAACACAACAAATGAAAAGTGATTTAATAGAACAATTGAAACATACCTGCAGAATATATAAGAATAATGATTTTCAGATTAATTTAAATCATATAACAGTAGGGGGACGGCTGAGGAGTGAGTTGCAGTGTACAGAGGCTACTCACGGTCCAGGATTACTTAAAGGGACATTCACAGTCTGGACCGAGTTACTACATATGACCAGCTGGAACTTTCGCTTGGGATTGCTAATTAGGTTTCATAAGGGTACCTTTATACTCCGCAACCCCGGCGATAAATATTGACGGCGATATGTCGCACTGGAACCATCTCCGCCAAATTGCTTCACAATTACAGCGTGTATTTTGGGAATTTGGCGGCGATATGTCGCCTCGATCCGGTCAATATTTATCGCCACGGTTGCTTAGCTCATTTCCTGACTAGTTTCTTTGAGACAAGGGGATGACTTGACAAGACTCCTTGTGGCTAAGGCTCCAGAGCAACACTGGTTGTCTGCCATGAAGAGAGAAGGTTGTATTGTGACATCGCATTTCCCAATTGTCAGTGAGGTTATGAAATGACCAAGGGAATAATAGTACAAAAAATCGTCCAACACTGGTGTTTGCAGAACATAGGTTCCCACAACTTTGCAACCTATAGACTTCAAAGCAACTTGCTTGTCACCTATCTGCGGTTTGGTAGTTTGTGTCACAATTGCAAGTTGCAGAACTGCTTTTGTCACCTAAGTGAGAATTTGTGTCATCATGTTGCCCTTAACACAATTCGGTATTTCAAACCTCAGGTAATCACATTATTGTGATTTGTGCCTAATAACAAACTCAGCTCTCCTACTACGATAAACCGAGCACTGCTGCCTGCCGCAGAAGCCGCCTCCGCTCTGCTCCTTCCATACATTTAAAATGTGTTTAAAAAAACAGTCAACATTTTACTTTCTTGCCCTTTTGTAGATTTGTCCAGTGTATGATGGCCGCATAATTGAATTTGTTAACATGCTCTATAAATTTTATTGCCTTTCAAGGTGATCCACGGCTAACCTGTATTTACTCTGATTGCATGCTCTTTCTGGCCCTCTCGTTGAAATATGGGACCATTTCTCCCATTTTCAGACCTTGGAGTTTTATCTGTCACTACCGGACTTCTAAATTACCACCTGGGCATTTTACTTATTTTTCATGATAACTCCTGCAAAGGTCACAGCGGGTACATTTAGTTTATAATTTCATGGTCCAATAAAAGACGTAAGTGGAAAGGCTCGTCGCCACACACAGCTTCAACCCCGGTCAGGTGTCACTGATTTTACTTATTAACTCTGTGTGGTTGGAGGGAGAGATACATTAATCTTAGTTATGATTCAGGGTATTTATGTAGTTATGTCACGTTAATGACGAATCAGATGTATTCAAGCTCAAGTGTTATGTGTTATAAGGAATAGATGGAAAAACATTTGCATGAAGGTAAACATGATGGTACATAAATACTAGGAAAAAACTAAAAATGCTAAAATAATAAAATAATCATAAAATCTCAGTAATGTGCAGCTGTAGAAGGAGGACTTATTCCAGATTACCCTTTAAGAGCTGTCAGAGTGATGAGCACATAACCTCAGATTTGGCTCCCAAGACTCTGAACATACAGCTGGGGGAAGTTGCCAGTGTCTTTCCATTTCCTTGCTCTAAGGCCTCAATAGTACCGTAGGAATGGGCGAAACTGCTCCGTTTTCCCCGAGTTGTTGACCGGGGTTGCTCTGTTAAAGCAAGTTAACGGTTAATAAACATACTAATTATACGTTCTGGTCCGCATTATCCCATTGAGCTGTGCCGCGGAGCTGTGTCACTTCCGGGCTTCAGGGGGAAATAGTTATGTGACTGTCTCCAATAGCCAATCACATATGCCAAGAAGATAAGGGGCAGCCCGGAAGTGACGCAGCGACGTTTCACACCAGGAAGGGAGAACAGGAAGAATATTAAGAGTATCAACAATCAGCTTACTTTAACAGGGTAACACCGGTCACGAACCCAATTAGTTCGCCCATCCCTACTCAAGAGTCGCAAACAGCCAAGGTTTTCAGGATTTCCTTAGCATTGTACAGGGGTTACCTTCATCATTACATTATCGCCCGTGCTAAGGAAATCCTGAAAACATGACCTGTTGGCAGCCCCTGAGCATTGGAGTTCCCCACCCCTGTTTTAAAGGCTCATCCAGATGTCTGATTTTCTCATGTACGAGTAAAATGAGGCAATTCTTCGAACCAGACTTTGATCAGAGTGTGATTTGAGTGTTATCAGTTTTTCCCGCAAATACATAAAAAAAGTTTCTCCATCTTCTCCATTCTGACAGTCTGTGAAAATTGGACTGCACTTGAATGTCATCTGAGAGAGGTTTGATTTTTTTCCTTTATCCTTGGACTTGTATTGACACTTGGATCAAAATCAGACATATCTCCATGTTTTTCTGTGGACTGCATGGTCTGCAGAATGTCGCAAACGTCACAGGTTCAAGAGGTATACGTGAAAAGCATTGATAACACTCAAAAGTGAAAAAAGGACGTCTGAGCGCACCCCAAGATAATGTTCACATGACTGTATATTCCATCCAAGTACTGACGTGACGCGGACAGCACTCGGACCAATTATTCAGTTGTGCTGTTCAGATGATAATATTTCCACCCAGACTGAATGTCCATGTGAGTTAAATCGCAGCATCACTAGCACAGAAGAGTCATAAAAAGACAAATAAAAGAGTTACAAACTCCCTGTCAGCCGTCAGGGTGAACCCACTGACCGATCTCAGTTAATGCACCTTACCGCCAGCAGTGTACATGGAAATCAAAATAGCTTAAAAAAAACAAAAAGAACATTTTTTTAAAGCACCACACCATGTTTTTTTCCCCCACAACTATAGTGACACTTTAAATGTAAGCCTCCTTCCCCCTGCCATATAACTCCTTTTCCAGCAGCTTCACCTTTTACTGACCCCGCTCTGGTCCCATGGCGCCTTCTTGCGCACATAACTTCTGGCTGTCCGTAAGTCAGAAGTTATGTCACAAGAGCTCAAAGCATCTCTATGAGAGCCTGAATGAGCCCAGAACGTGGCTCCCATAGACATGTATTGAAAAGTGACCTCCAGCACACTTTGCGAAACACTGGAGTGTGCTGGCAGGTCACTTTATGCTGGAGCCTAACGGAGCAACAGCAATAGCGGGTGAAGCCACTAGAAGGTGAGCTCAGAAGACTTGCATTTAATGCAACACTACAGCGGTGCAAAAAAAACTGATTTAAACAATAGGTTATTTTCTTATGATACAACCTCTTTAAAGAAACAGGCAAAGACAATTTTCAATTGCAACATTCTTTAATTTTCTCAGTGACACATCCAAAAATGTAAGCAGCATGATGGTTACTCATCCACAGATAGAAGCAACATGATGGTTACTCATCCAGGGAGGGAAGCAGCATGAAGGTTACACATCCAAAGAGGGAAGCAGCATGAAGGTTACACATCCAGGGAGAGAAGCAGCATGATGGTGACTCATCCAAAGAGGGAAGCAACATGAAGGTTACAGCGATTCCAAGATAAGAAAACACGGCACTCACCATAGGAAGAATCTTCAAAGACTTTTTATTCCATGCGACTTGGCAAGGCTAAACGCAGGGAGGGGAGGGGGTGCTGAGACTTGGTGACGGTTCCCCGTTTCGCAGCGCGACTCGCTGCTTCTACGGACCAAACTAGTCTGGCGTCTGACGTCACATCCGAGGTTTTCAAGCCCCGGACGAGTCCGCCCACGCCAGCTCACAATGTAATCAAAGTGCTCTATATGTGAAACATAAATTGAATTAAAAAATATACATATCATACAATCAGATGTGCCCGCTAGAGAAACCTTAGAACTATTGACATTAAAATTCTAGGACTTTAAAACAATCAAGTACTATACATGAGTAATGAGCGGCATAGGAAAGGGGAGGATTTAGCGTTTTCTTAAAAAACGATCATATCCATATTAAGGTATCTAAGATAGTAATACATTATCAAATGCGTCATATCAAAAAGACAAAAAGGAAAAAAGACAAAAAGGGAACGGTGAAAGAAAGGGGAAAGGGGGGGAAAAAAACGTTGTCTATGCTTCCTCTAACCCCTTCCTTAAGCACATTAAAGTGTATGCTAGGTACGTGGACGACGTATTTCTGATTTGGGACGGCACTGAGCTTGAATTTTCAAATTTCGTACAACTCCTAAATAACACTAATGCATTTAATATGCTGTTTACTTCGGTGTTTGGAGACCAGGAACTAGATTTCCTGGATGTTAAAGTTCAGATTCGTAATGGCTCTTTAGTGAGGTCCCTTTTCAGAAAACCCACCAGTACCAACTCGTTGTTGCACTTTGAAAGTGCACACCCTTACCACACGAAAAAAGGTTTGCCCTATAGCCAATTCCTTAGGGTACAGAGATTAAATAATGATCCCAATATTAAAGAAACTCAATTTTCTGAATTGGAGGAAAGATTTGTACAAAGAGGGTATCCTAAAAAGATTGTACAAGAGGCCCGGTTGAGAGCACATGCGAAACCCTCTCAAGTGGAGAGAGAATTCTCAATACCAGAGAGACGAGCTGAAGTAGCTAAAAGGTTTACGTTTACTTTCAAATTTGGCCCGATGTATAGTATCATTGCAAATGCAATCAGGAAGTGTTGGCCCATCATAACTAAGGATAAAGATCTTAGTTCTATAAATATAGGACCCCCTCTGGTGACATACCGGAGATGTAACAACTTGTCTGATCTTCTAGTGAAGAATCGTTGGGACCCCATTGGCAACAAAAAGAAGGGAACTTGGTTAGATAAATCACGCCCGAAGGGCAACTTTCGTTGTAGGAATTGTAATTTCTGTAAGTTCCATAAAGTTGATAACCCCATCATTATTGGAGGGAAACAACATTTGGTTAAGTCATACATTAGTTGCAAAACGAAGTGGGTAGTCTACGTGGTCTGGTGTACTTGCAATAAATTTTATATAGGGAAAACTATTAGGGAAATGTATGTTCGTTTCAGGGAACATCAAAATTCCATCAGAACAGGAGTGGGGTGTACGAGGCTCATCCAGCATGTACGAGAAATGCATAACGGTGACGTAAACACTTTGAGTTTTGCAGGTATAGAACAAGTGGTGGCTTCCCCTTTAGGGGGGGATCTACATAAGAAATTACTACAATCTGAAAGTAGGTGGATTAATGATACCGGAGCATGTGAAGCCTTAGGTTTAAATGAGAGAAATGATTTCTCCCCTTTCTTGTAATTTATAGATCGGGCCTTTGGTCGTTATATGTCTATTTCTTCTAGCATTTAACTTTATTCAGTATATATGCTCCTATTTCATGCCGTCACTTGGTTTTATGTATGTATTTTAGTATATGCTTTTGTTGGGTTTATTTATTTTTATTGTCTAACATTATAATTGCCTAGTGCTTTATTAGGTGTTTTGACCCATCATGGGAGCCTCTTACTACTTCTTCTTTTCTATCTTTTTTACTTTTCCCTCCTGTTCCCTTAACTTCTTCGCCTTTTGCATGCCTCCCGTCCTATCCCTCCATCTGCTGCCCCCCCCCCCTTTTGCTGCGCCCCCTGCCCCTCCCCCTCCCTTTCCCCTTTCCCCCCTCCCTTCTCTCTCCCCCCCCCCCCCTTCTCCCCTTCCCCCCCTCTTTCCCTTTCCCTCCCTCCCCCCCTTTTTCCCCCCTACCACCCCCCCCCTTTTTTCCCCCCCTTTTTCCCCCCCCTTTCCCCTTTCTTTCACCGTTCCCTTTTTGTCTTTTTTCCTTTTTGTCTTTTTGATATGACGC
>JARQOC010000001.1:61334923-61415029 GCA_033576535.1 Allobates femoralis
CGGACCAGAACGTATAATTAGTATGTTTATTAACCGTTAACTTGCTTTAACAGAGCAACCCCGGTCAACAACTCGGGGAAAACGGAGCAGTTTCGCCCATTCCTACGGTACTATTGAGGCCTTAGAGCAAGGAAATGGAAAGACACTGGCAACTTCCCCCAGCTGTATATTCAGAGTCTTGGGAGCCAAATCTGAGGTTATGTGCTCATCACTCTGACAGCTCTTAAAGGGTAATCTGGAATAAGTCCTCCTTCTACAGCTGCACATTACTGAGATTTTATGATTATTTTATTATTTTAGCATTTTTAGTTTTTTCCTAGTATTTATGTACCATCATGTTTACCTTCATGCAAATGTTTTTCCATCTATTCCTTATAACACATAACACTTGAGCTTGAATACATCTGATTCGTCATTAACGTGACATAACTACATAAATACCCTGAATCATAACTAAGATTAATGTATCTCTCCTCCAACCACACAGAGTTAATAAGTAAAATCAGTGACACCTGACCGGGGTTGAAGCTGTGTGTGGCGACGAGCCTTTCCACTTACGTCTTTTATTGGACCATGAAATTATAAACTAAATGTACCCGCTGTGACCTTTGCAGGAGTTATCATGAAAAATAAGTAAAATGCCCAGGTGGTAATTTAGAAGTCCGGTAGTGACAGATAAAACTCCCAAGGTCTGAAAATGGGAGAAATGGTCCCATATTTCAACGAGAGGGCCAGAAAGAGCATGCAATCAGAGTAAATACAGGTTAGCCGTGGATCACCTTGAAAGGCAATAAAATTTATAGAGCATGTTAACAAATTCAATTATGCGGCCATCATACACTGGACAAATCTACAAAAGGGCAAGAAAGTAAAATGTTGACTGTTTTTTTAAACACATTTTAAATGTATGGAAGGAGCAGAGCGGAGGCGGCTTCTGCGGCAGGCACCAGTGCTCGGTTTATCGTAGTAGGAGAGCTGAGTTTGTTATTAGGCACAAATCACAATAATGTGATTACCTGAGGTTTGCAATACCGAATTGTGTTAAGGGCAACATGATGACACAAATTCTCACTTAGGTGACAAAAACAGTTCTGCAACTTGCAATTGTGACACAAACTACCAAACCGCAGATAGGTGACAAGCAAGTTGCTTTGAAGTCTATAGGTTGCAAAGTTGTGGGAACCTATGTTCTGCAAACACCAGTGTTGGACGATTTTTTGTACTATTATTCCCTTGGTCATTTCATAACCTCACTGACAATTGGGAAATGCGATGTCACAATACAACCTTCTCTCTTCATGGCAGACAACCAGTGTTGCTCTGGAGCCTTAGCCACAAGGAGTCTTGTCAAGTCATCCCCTTGTCTCAAAGAAACTAGTCAGGAAATGAGCTAATCAACCGTGGCGATAAATATTGACCGGATCGAGGCGACATATCGCCGCCAAATTCCCAAAATACACGCTGTAATTGGGAAGCAATTTGGCGGAGATGGTTCCAGTGCGACATATCGCCGTCAATATTTATCGCCGCGGTTGCGGAGTATAAAGGTACCCTTATGAAACCTAATTAGCAATCCCAAGCGAAAGTTCCAGCTGGTCATATGTAGTAACCCAGTCCAGACTGTGAATGTCCCTTTAAGTAATCCTGGACCGTGAGTAGCCTCTGTACACTGCAACTCACTCCTCAGCGGTCCCCCTACTGTTATATGATTTAAATTAATCTGAAAATCATTATTCTTATATATTCTGCAGGTATGTTTCAATTGTTCTATTAAATCACTTTTCATTTGTTGTGCTCCAGTACCATCTGCTGGTGGAATGTATAGTTATAGTATTGGTAGAATCCGACATGTAAATTGGGGCTCAAGGGGTGGAGCTGCTTCTATTTTCAGTCTAGACAGGCTGGAAAATCATGGATGAGTAACCATCATGCTGCTTCCCTCCCTGGATGTGTAACCTTCATTCTGCTTCCCTCTCTGGGCCAGACTCCTTAGGAAGGAGAGCACACATAAAGATGCCCTTTACCTCAAAACCTACTGCAGACCCCAAGGCCCAAGATATTTCACAGACGTCTCCTGCCAAAATGGCTAAAGGCTCTTAAACCTGTATCCTTGCTGTCTGGACTGTTAATTGCTCCAAGTGTATTTTTGCATGTGCTGTGATGAGCAGGGAAAGCACCATAGGATTCCAAAGTCTGTACCATCCTCTTGATATACATCTACTCTTTTGCTCTTATGCCACCAAAAGCCATTGAACCTTCCTATATCAGCATATAAAAACTCCATCTAAATAATATGTGCTCTAACAGCCCCAGGACCCCAATTGCATGTCAGTATTCAAATGTAAACTGTACTTGCTGTGGTCTACCCATGTGAACTGTGAAGTATTTACTCCATGTTGGATTTCTCCATTCCTGTGTTAGTAATCGTGACTGTTATCCCCAAGACCTGCGTTGGTGGTCATTTCATCTGCTTGATGGGGGTGGATAGCAGGGAACAATGAGCCTGATCATTACACATACACTTTCACAAGGGCATGCAACTAAACAGTCGGGTCTGGGTCTTTCTCTGCCCTGTCTATTTTGAGTTCTGCTGATATGCAGAGAGATGAACTACAAGAGTCAGGGTCCATCCTGATTAGGTACATCTAGTTGCAGTGGGACAGCATTTAAACTTTTTTTTTTTTTAAATAGTGTAATCTAAGTATCCTATGTTATTGACATGTACTATTACTATTTACTTATTTGCTTTCAATAGATAATTTGCTCACTTAGCTATTATCTTAGACTCTGTCTTTTAATGGCCACAATGTGAATGTGCACCTACATCCCAATTATACCAAGATTTGATCCGGCTCATTGTTTTTAGTTTCTTGTATTCTGTAAAATTAGGGGCATGGCTCACACACTTTTATTGTTTGGGTATTTTGTCTTTATATGGCTTTTCACGGGCAGGTGTCTCCACAGTCTAGTCTGGGTGCTGGTCTACCCCCATCTATTTTGATATATTCTGAACATAGTAAGGTGAATTAGAAGAGTTATTGTGGAGACCCGGGGGTCAGTGGGTGCTCTTGTCCGCTGGTTTAGCTACCTTTAGCAAGGCGAAGTGGACCAGGGCTCATCCCCAAACTGAACGCCCGAGCTCCTTAACCGTGGATGGAACACTACTCAGACAACACAGGGTGAGGGAACCACAATATTAAGGCTTTATTGGATCCCTAAACAGTCAACAGCATATAACACATAACCAGCAAAACACAAAATGTAACAGGCAACAGAGTCTCACCCTTCCGCTGGCTCTCCAGGGATTAGTATATAGCACAGCAAAGTCTGTAGCCATGTGACTGGATCATCCCAACCTGGGTTGCTTCCTTATGCAGTCTTTGTCATCACAGCCGAATCCGATAATTCGATGCTAAAGTCCTTGTGGTTTTATAATCCAGGTTCTGATCCCCTCGATTGGCACCGAAATGCCTAGGCCTGGGGTTATGGCCGGCCAATTGGATCCGAAGATCCTAGATTAGCTGCCTGTATCCAATCTGCAATCACCCTGGTTAATGAACAGGTCTCCTTATATACCTGGTGGAATAAGACTGTGTTTTCATTGGCCCGCTTTCAAGCTGCCTGGATAATCATCATCTAAATGATGACTGACAAAGAGGGGTCAAGGAGGGTTTAGTATAAACATTTTGACATTTAGTGTAACACCCTGACCACAAACAATGGTGGTGAAGTATAGTACATAGTATCAGCAATCCACATCGTAATACAATGGCATTCTAACAGGATTAAGTTTCTCTGACCTTAAACTCCCATCACACACAACGACGTAACAGCGATCCCGACAACGATAGAGATCCTTAGGGATCCCTGGTGCGTCACTTTGGGATCGCTGGTGAGATGTCAAACAGTCAGATCTCACCAGTGACTCAGCAATGATCCGGAATGATAGGAGGCCGTTGGGAATTGTCACTCTTGGGCCTAGTATTGAGATCATTAGTCGTTGTCCCTTTCAAACACAGCGATGCAGCGTTCCCAGACAAACAACCTAAAAATGACCCAGAGCACTTTGTAACGATCAGCGATCTCACAGCAGGGGCCTGATCGCTGCCAAGTCTCACACATAACAAGATCGTTAGCGAGATCGCTGTTACATCACAAAATCTGGGAAATAACAATGACCTCGCTAACGATCTATGTGTGATGGGGGCTTTACAGAAGAGAGATAATTACATTACACACAGTCAATATTTTCAAGCATCTACCAGTCTCTAGGAACAATGAGTTGGCCATCACAAGGCAGATTATTACATTACCCACTTTAAATACTAGCAAGCTCCTAGAAATCTTGTGTAACCCATAAGTGGCATATTACAAGTTTGCAAATCAAAATACAATACTGTCGGGATAAATAAGAAATCCTCCTACATTATATATTAAAGGGATCCATTTTGTTACAGTTATGGTCTACCTCAATTGATAAACAGGGTGAGGCATTTATATGGATACACCTCAATAAAATGGGAATGGTTGGTAATATTAACTTTCTGTTTGTGGCACATTAGTATATGGGAGGCGAACATTTTTTCCAGATGGGTGGTGACCATGACGGCCATTTTGAAGTCGGACATTTTGGATCCAACTTTATTTTTTTCACTGGGAAGAGGGTCATGTGACACATTAAACGTATTGAGAATTTCATAAGAAAAACAATGGTGTGCTTGGTTTTAACACAACTTTATTCTTTCATGAGCTATTTACAAGTTTTTGACCACTTATAAAATGTGTTCAAAGTGCTGTCCGTTGTGTTGTATTGTTAATGCAACCCTCTTCTCCCACTCTTGGCACACTGATAGCAACACCGCAGAAGAAATGCTAGCACAGGCTTCCAGTGTCTGTTGTTACAGATGCTGCACATCTCTTATCTTCACAGCATAGACAAATTGCCTTCAGATGACCCCAAAGATAAAAGTCTAAAGGGGTCAGGTCTGGAGACCTAGGTGGCTATTCAACTGGCCCACGATGACCAATCCACTTTCCAGGAAACTGTTCACGTAGGAATGCTTGGACCTGACACCCATAATGTGCTGGTGCACCATATTGTTTGAAAAACTTAAGCTCCATCACACACAACGACGCCCCAGCGATCCCGACAATGAAAACGATCCTGTAGGGATCGTTGGTGTGTTGTTACCTGGTCGCTGGAGAGCTGTCAGACAGGCAGATCTCCCCAGCGACCAGGGACCAGGGAGCCACCTCCACATCGCTGGTAACCATGATAAACACCGGGTATCTAGGCAGCGCACGCTGCCTAGACACACGCTGTTTATCATAGTTACCAGCGTCCTCCCTGCTTAGTGCTGGTAACCATGGTAAACACCAAATATCTAAGCAGCGCGCGCTGCCTAGATACCCAGTGTTTACCATGGTTACCAGCCTGTGAGATCGCTGATCGTTGGTCTATCGCTGTCACACGCAGCGATGCGTGCTGACCAGCAGGAGACCAACAACCTAAAAATTACCTAGAGCACTTTGTAATGATCAGCAATCTCACAGCAGGGGCCTGATCGCTGCTAAGTGTCACACATAACAAGATCGTTAGCGAGATCGCTGTTACATCACAAAACCTGGGACGTTACAACGATCTCGCTAACTATCTTGTTATGTGTGACGGGGGCTTTAGGGAATGTGCCATCTTCAGTGCATAAAGAGGGCAACACATCACCATGTAGCAATTTCAGATATCCAGTGGCATTGAGGTTTCCATTGATGAAGAATGGCCCCACTATTTTTGTTAGTTTTTTGTGGTTTTGTTTGTTAAATTCACCTTTCACAAAAAAGTTTGCCTCATCACTGAACATAATGTTCTGTGTAAAACTGAGGGTCCTGTTCCAATTTTTGTTTTGCCCATTCTGCAAATTCAGTGTGCTGATCTGGGTTATCCTCGTTTAGATTCTGCAGCAGCTGGATTTTGTAAAGGTGCCATTTGTGAGTAGCTAATATCCACTGAAGGGATGTTCGACTGATGCAACTCTCCAGTGACATGCGGTAAGTGCTACACTGTGGACTCTTGCTGAATGAAGCTAGGACAGACACTGATGTTTCTTCATTAGTGAAAGTTTTCTTGCATCCACATTTTGGCAAATCCAACCCTGAACCTGTTTCTTGAAATTTGGCAAGCAGTTTGCTAACTGCAGCATGGGAGATGGGTGGTCTCGTAGGGTGTCTTGCACTAAAATCTGCTGCAATGACCTGGGTACTGTGGTCACCAGACATTAATTTCTATTCACTCCTCATGTGTTAACCTCTGCGACATGTCAATAGGTGTAAACAAAGAGAAACTTGAAAATAACTAATGAAAGAATAAAGTTACCTTAAAACTCAGCATAACATTGTTTTTCTTATGAAATTCTCAATACGTTTGATGGGTCACATGACCCTCTTTCCATTGAAAAATAAAGTTGGATCCAAAATGGGCAACTTCAAAATGGCCACCATGGTCACCCCCCCCCCCAATCTGGAATAGTTTTCCCCCTCCCATATACTAATGTGCCACAAACAGGAAGTTGATATCACCAACCATTCCCATTTTATTTAGGTGTATCCATATAAATGGCCCACCCTGTACTTTGTCACAGTGGAATGACTTGTACACTTTATTTTATCAAAATAGTGTCAACTTAGTACCCCATGTTATTTTACATGTACTATAGATATTTATTTATTCACTTACGGGGTATTTTTTTTACATTGTTTTTATCTTAGTTTTTTTCTGTGTACTTTGTCTATTAACAGTAAACTGCTTATCAGAGGAGGGGGCATGATCGGTCTAGCATGCGAGTGAGCTGTATTCGGGGCAGTGATAATCTCTTGGTGATAATACAATCATTGTAGATAAACAACAACACACAGCCTAATAAGTAACAAATGGTTGACATCTGAGTGTCATCCACTATCTCCTGCAGTCTTCAAATTACATATCCTTTTAAATTTGGGCTTCAGTAAGGAAGTGGAAGAACTCCAGTGCCACCTTTAGGTAGCTCCTCAAAGTCATAATCGCTTTCCAACAAGTTTTTTAATATGACTATGGGATTTGTGCCAGATCAGAACCCCAAACTACAGACGCTGCATTTCGGGGTAACTGCCCCTCATCAGTGTAGTGTGTGGGATATTCTGATCTGGCTGTGTGAGTGGGCTAAGACAAGGTCTGGGAAGGCGGCACTGGAGTTCTTCCACTTCCTTGCTGAAGTGCAAATTTACATATATCTGAGAGGAGGGAAGTGGCTTCAATCTCCTCACCTTCTTAACTGTCTTCTTATGGTTGCAGGAAAACTTCCCTCCATAAGCTAGATAGTAAGTTCCCAGACCTTGTCTTAGCCCACTCACACAGCCAGATCAGAATATCCTACACACTACACTGATGAAGGGCAGTTACCCCGAAATGCAGCGTCTGTAGTTTGGGGTTCTGATCTGGCACAAATCACATAGTCATATTAAAAAGCTTGTTGGAAAGCGATTATGACTTTGAGGAGCTACCTAAAGGTGGCACTGGAGTTCTCCCACTTCCTTACTGATGTGCAAATTTGCATATATCTGAGAGGAGGGAAGTGGCTACAATCTCCTCACCTTCGTAACTGTCTTCTTATGGTTGCAGGACAACCTCTCTCCATAAGCTAGATAGTAAGTTCCTAGACCATATCCTTTTAAGAAAGTGAGTGAAGAGTGAGTGAATTAATTAGCTGGACACTGGTATAGTGGCCACATCACAATACTGTGGCCAAAGGATGGGAGCTCTGTGAATAATCTCTTACCTGCAAGTATTTGCAGCTCCTCTTTTGGTTAGCAGTGCTGATTTGACGTCATATGATCATCACACCACAATGATCAATCCACCTAATCTAAAGAAGAGCCAAGGATGCTGTAAGATTGGAGACTGTTCACATGAGACTGTTGGAGACTGTCAGAGAATGTGGCATCTGGGTCTGACTGCTGAGAATTTTTTGCTCCTCTTTAGTTGTGTGTGGTATATACTGCAACAGATAACTGGTACTACATCGGTTTTGCACATTTCACCATACAGAAATTGTTTTTTGGTTTTGTATCTGCCACTATATGGGGGTATGTTGGTAAATACTGTGTAGGGTTGTCGACCCTATGAACAGTTTAGGCACACTATAACTTTAAGAGACAGTGCTCCCCTATGTGCTGGATTGTGGATTGGTCTGTGATCCCCTTCCTGGTCTCTGTAGTTGGATTATTCCAGGCTAAAAAAAAGCAGGAAGCAGAGAAGCTGAAAGTGAAAGTAAAGGAGAGGAGAGTGGGAGAGGCAAGAGACATATTCCAGATGACCCAAAGACATAATCATGTGGACCAGAGAGGTTACCTGGAGGACCCAAGGGACCCTGGGACCATGAAGGAAGAAACCTGCCGTGCAAGGAGAAGTGCACACCGGGGAGTATCACAGTATCAGGACTGGACTCGGTTACCAGTGTGTGCACACGTTAGAGTGTAGCAAAGGCCTCAGTAGGCAGAGCCCGTTAGCCGTGCAGCCTGATCAACAAAGGCCAGTAAGGTTGTAGGTGCAGTGTAGTTTTGCATATTTCTTACTTTGTAAATCTACTGTTGAATATCCATTTGCAATAGTTGGGGCGACGTATGTCTGAGCATCCCAGCTAGGTAGGAACTGCAGTAATTCTTAATGGTGTTTTTGCCACAATTTACTTCCCAGTGAATCTGCTTTATCCTTACGTTTTCCTGCCTGGTAATAAACCTTTTCCTTTGTTTCTGCAACCTCGACTGTGTACTGTGATTTTACTCTGCACAGTGGCGGTCTTCTGGCCATTACGGTAACTGCTTGAAGGTTGCTGTATCTAGGACATTTTAGGGTTACTGTGAACGTCATTTTTGGTGTACTATACATGGAGAGCTATTTTTTGGCAGCTTTGTGGCTGGCACTATTTTAGAGCCATTGTGACTTCCAGATAGTTTAAAATGTACAGTATTGATCAGACACAGAACTTTTTTTTGTAAAATACCGCACTTCCAGGCCATAGTTTAGTCCTTTTGAGATATCGGGAAAGAAAAAGCTCATTTATGCAAGATAAGAGATTATTGATCAAGTACACGTCAGCTGTTGTTAGCATTATTAATGAAAACCATAAGAAACGTGTGCACAGCATCCCGGTGTCTTCATTTAACTGTGTTATTTAGAGGCTAATCATATACGAGATAAGGTTAATGCTTCAGACAATTGTCTGTGCAGGTTTCAGTATCAGACATCCAGATTCCTCAGTCCTGTGGCAGATCCATAGCCCTGCTAATACCCACAGGGCTACCTCTCATTGATTATTCTGCCTTATTTAAGCTTTTAAAGAAATTGGTGTCAGGGAACACTTCAGCTTCGTATTGAAAATATTGGGAGGAGTGGCACTTATTAATTCAGGGCGAGGGGGTCATTGATTGCGGGTGACTCAGAACCTTTCACATTGTTTAGTTGTTTCTAGACACAAAAATAATTTGGGAGCGAGTCTGCGTATTGTGGATGGGGCTGAATATTAATGGACCAAAATGGATCTACTATTACTAAACATTTATGCAATGCAATGTATTGTAGTCCATTAACAATGGGATTTGGATACATAATTATAGAGAGTAATAAGACAAAAGTAATTGCAAAGATTTTTGATTATAATATTATTTAAAAGTGGCTCACTAAAATGGTTATCTGCAAAATTCCCATAAAGGATTTACCTATGAGGCTTTGAGACTATGCACAGTTATGTCTAATTGTCAACTGGAAGAACCCTAAATCTGGAAACGAAGGATTGAATTAAACAAGAAATATAGCTGCCCTCCTGTTTTGTAAAGGCTACCATGCACATTTGATGGCTTGTGGGCGAATGATGGTTGATCTTGGCTGGTTCTCCAATACACAAGAGCACTTGTACGGCTGAGCGCTTCTGTGTTTCCTAATGAGAGAGCCTTCACCAGACATGTCTGACAACAGCTTGTCTATGGGACATAGTACGTTAGTCAATCAGAAATTCTAAGTCGTTATTCTTCCCAACAATCAATTGTCCAAGTCTCCCATAAACATTACACTGTAGACCGAACCTATCGATATCAGTACGTTCGGCCAACATTAGTCTAATGCAGGGAGCAGCCAGCCCCTGATATACATCCTATGTGATGTGACAGGGCTGTTCTGCCCTTGAAATAGCAATTATGTCACCAAGCAGATATAAATACACGCTGTGATCTCCTGTACAATGATATGATGGTGCATAATGTGCGCTGTCATGTATGGAACTAGGAGAACAGGCAAAACAATGTATTCATTGATTTAGCAATGGCATGGTCTCTCCTCCCCCATAGCAGTTGGTAGATTCCTGTCCCCTGAAACTGTAGCACTATGGACATGGATTTTTTTCCTTGCATATATGAACCTACAAAGCATTTTTATGTTTGCATTCTTCTCAGCATTCATGCTGCGTATATTTGCAGTGTTCTTGGGTGCAGATTACATGTGTGCTTTCTCTACAGTACTGCCCATACAGAAGAGTGAGGGGGCTGGAAGGTAGGATGATTATGCAGCTCCCAGCATCCATGCCCCCGAAACACCTCCTCTACTCACCAGCAGCATGAAGATGAAATTCTACGTGTCTGAAGGGAGGGGGGAGAGCTGAGTTGTAGAAATGATTTTATTGAATCATAAGCGATCAATATGACTCACCCCAGGGCCGTGAGGTACTCAGAACCGGGCTGGTTAGGTCTCTCGGGAGACGCATGAGGGCCGAGACCTGGCTTCCGTGGCCCTGCAGAGTCAATAAACATGTAGAGGAAATGTTTTAGGGATAAAAGTTGTGACGCCACCCGTGGTTTGCGGCTATGGGTAGCCACCACTACTGCAGAACCTCTGGGGACGATGGACGGGCAGCTGGGATGGATTGTCTCTCCATGGGTGGAGCGGGTCCCCAGGTCAGTGGATGTTGGAATGTTGTTGGGTGCAGGATGGAGGGCGCAAAGTAACAGACATACTCACGGTTTGTTCGTTCCTCAGGTCTTTTAATGGTGGCATTGATGCAAGGACAGGTGATGTTACTGGGAGTTCGTGCAACCTGAGAGCAACTTGGGGTTCTCCCTCACCCGGCAAATTCTGAGGCCTCCCTGCTGCTGCCTTCAGCAGAGATATGGCCCCCTCTCTCTCTTGTGTGGTGCCAAATGACAAGCAGCTCGAGTCATTCTTCAGCCCCAATTCCCTGGCGGCTGCTCCTAGTCTCTTCACGCTGCTTTGCACTTTGGTGTGGCTGGAGAACTTGGAATCCCCCACCCTCCGGTGTTGGCTGCTGGAACATTAGATCCTGCACAGCCTCGGACTCCGGTGTCCGGTTCTTGGCGCCCTCTACTCTGAGGTGAGCTTGGCACCACTTCACTCCCCAGGCTCTCCTCGACTTCCTCAGACCCGTGCCTTAGGTCCCTGAAGCTAGGTTCAGCTATCCTGGGACGATCTTAGCACTGCTCCAATCTACAGGATGTCTTCCTCAGTCCTCCTAGGGACTGAAATGACTAACTCTGCCCCAGACAAGAATTTATAAGGAAGCTACCCTGGACCCAGGCTTTGGAGCTCCCCCTTCAGGCCTGGAGACAGAAAGGTGTTGTGTGCTTTGGTTTTGCCTGGTGTGGATACCCTCTGTTGCTCTCAGATATGACACTATCCCCCGAGGGAGGCAATGACATTGTGGCATCCGGACTCTGGGGTGCCATATATAGATCCTAGATCTACAGTGTACACCTCTGTTTTATCATGTGGTAAGGCAGGGACTGTACTAAAAGGATTTCTTTTCGCGGAGTTCCCCTTTAATCTAATGTTGATCAGCTTTTTTTTCACTGGTTGCCTATGGTTGCCCCAACACCCTTAAAAATGGGTCATAGTTTAGCAATTTTTGTCCTACTGCAAACAGGGCACAACAAGAAGATGTCTGCTGCAGCTGGTTGTCTTACAGCCAAACACAAAGACATTGAAGAGGATATGACGGAGCTCTTTGGCTAAGAAAAGATTTCTTATTCATTTCTCAGTTGTATTTGGAAAATATAATAATTAATCAGTCCTAAAAAACACCACCCTAACTGTGTAACACGAGGGTGGCAGCTTTATTTTGTGGGGTTGTTTTGCTGCAGGAGGTACTGGTGAACTTCACAAAAAAGATGGCATAATGAGAAAAGAAGATTAAGTGGCAATACTGAAGCAACATCTCAAGACATCAGCCAAGAAGTTAAAGCTTGAGCAGAAATGAGTCTTCCATATGCAGTGACCCGAAGCCTACTGCCAAACTGGTTACAAAATGGCTTAAGGATAACAAAGTCAATGTTTTGGAGTGGCTATCACAAAACCCTGATCTCAATACTATTGAAAATGTATGGGCAAATCTGGAAAGGCAGGTGCGAGCAAGGCGACCTACAAACATGGCTCAGTTACACCAGTTCTGTCAGGAGGAATGGGCCCAAATTCCTACCAACTATTGTGAGAAGCTTGGGGAAGGATATCCAAAATGTTTGACCCAAGTCGGACAGTTTAAGAGCAATGGTGGAAAATACTAGTGAGATGTACCATATGTACCGTATATACTCGTGTATAAGCCGAGTTTTTCAGCCCAAAATTTGGGCTGAAAAGTCTCCCCCTCGGCTTATACACGAGTCAATACGGGGGGGCTGTGTCCGGGGCTGTGTCCGGGGCTGTGGAGGCTTCAGGAGGCGGGGGGGGGGAGGCTGCTGTATGAGCGGCCCCGTCACGTGGGGCCGCTCATTAAATATGTACTGCTTTCCCCTGTCAATCACCGGCAGGGGGAAGCAGTGCATAACTAATTAAATCCCCCCCCAAGTGCTGGCACCTGCCCCCCCTTGTAAGGCCCCCCCCCGATGGTTATATTACCATTCCGGATTTCTGATCCGCGCCGCTCCTCGCTCCTCCTCGCTGCTCCGTCCGTCTTCTACATCTCGGATCTCCGGCCGTCGCAGGCATGTGACGTCATCGCGCGGCCGGGGATCCCGGATGTAGAAGACGGACGGACGGAGCAGCGAGGAGGAGCGAGGAGCGGCGCGGATCAGAAGTCCAGAATGGTAAGAGAAGCGGGGGGGGCCCTTACAAGGGGGGGCGAGTGACAGCATTTGGGGGCTGCTGGGGACCCCCAGGGGGCTGCTGGGGACCCCCTGGGGGCCGCTGGGGACCCCCAGGGGCTGCTGGGGACCCCCAGGGGGCTGCTGGGTACCCCCTGGGGGCTGCTGGGGCACCTGCTGGGGACCCCCTGGGGGCTGTTGGTACCCCCAGGGGGCTGTTGGTACCCCCTGGGGGCTATTGGTACCCCCAGGGGGCTGTTGGTACCCCCTGGGGGCTGCTGGTACCCCCAGGGGGCTGTTGGTACCCCCTGGGGGCTGCTGGTACCCCCTGGGGGCTGTTGGTACCCCCAGGGGGCTGTTGGTACCCCCAGGGGGCTGATGGTACCCCCAGGGGGCTGTTCGTACCCCCAGGGGGCTGTTGGTACCCCCAGGGGGCTGTTGGTACCCCCTGGGGGCTATTGGTACCCCCAGAGGGCTGTTGGTACCCCCTGGGGGCTGCTGGTACCCCCAGGGGGCTGCTGGCACCCCCAGGGGGCTGTTGGCACCCCCAGGGGGCTGTTGGCACCCCCAGGGGGCTGTTGGGTACCCCCAGGGGGCTGCTGGGTACCCCCTGGGGGCTGCTATATGTACCCCTGGGGGCCTGCTGTATACCACTGGGGCTGCTGTATACTACCACTGGGGCTGCTGGGGCTCCTGTATACTACCACTGGGGCTGCTGGGGCTCCTGTATACTACCACTGGGGCTGCTGGGGCTCCTGTATACTACCACTGGGGCTGCTGGGGCTCCTGTATACTACCACTGGGGGTGCTGGGGAATCTGTATACTACCACTGGGGCTGCTGGGGAATCTGTATACTACCACTGGGGCTCCTGTATACTACCACTGGGGCTGCTGGGGCTCCTGTATACTACCACTGGGGCTGCTGGGGCTCCTGTATACTACCACTGGGGCTGCTGGGGCTCCTGTATACTACCACTGGGGCTGCTGGGGCTCCTGTATACTACCACTGGGGCTGCTGGGGAATCTGTATACTACCACTGGGGCTGCTGGGGAATCTGTATACTACCACTGGGCTCCTGTATACTACCACTGGGGCTGCTGGGGCTCCTGTATACTACCACTGGGGCTGCTGGGGCTCCTGTATACTACCACTGGGGCTGCTGGGGCTCCTGTATACTACCACTGGGGCTGCTGGGGCTCCTGTATACTACCACTGGGGCTGCTGGGGAATCTGTATACTACCACTGGGGCTGCTGGGGAATCTGTATACTACCACTGGGGCTCCTGTATACTACCACTGGGGCTGCTGGGGCTCCTGTATACTACCACTGGGGCTGCTGGGGCTCCTGTATACTACCACTGGGGCTGCTGGGGCTCCTGTATACTACCACTGGGGCTGCTGGGGCTCCTGTATACTACCACTGGGGCTGCTGGGGCTCCTGTATACTACCACTGGGGCTGCTGGGGAATCTGTATACTACCACTGGGGCTGCTGTATACTACCACTGGGGAGGCCTGTATACCACACTGCTGGGGTCTGTATACCTGTGCTGGGGTCCACCCTCGGCTTATACACGAGTCAATAGGTTTTTCCAGATTTTTGGGGCAAAAGTAGGGGGGTCGGCTTATACACGGGTCGGCTTATACACGAGTATATACGGTAATTTTGTGACTTTTCAGAAATTAATAAAAATACCTTAAAACATTCTCTCTCTCATTATTCTAGCATTTGGAAAATATAAATAATTATGGTAAACAGGCAAGGTTTATTCTGATTTCATGTCAATATAGTGAGAAAAATATGTATACAGTGGGTATGCAAAGTATTCAGACCCCTTTAAATTTTTCACTATTTCATTGCAGCCATTTGGTAAATTCAAAAAAGTAAATTTTTTTATCATTAATGTTCACTCTACATCCCATCTTGACTGAAAAATACAGAAATGTAGAAATGTTTGCAAATTTATTAAAAAAGAAAAACTGAAATCTTACATGGTCATAAGTATTCAGACCCTTTGCTCAGTATTGAGTAGAAACACCTTTTTGAGTTAGTACTGCCATGAGTCATCTTGGGAATGGTGCAACAAGTTTTTCACACCTTGATTTGGGATCCTCTGCCATTCTTCCTTGCAGATCCTCTCCAGTTCCGTCAGGTTTGATAATGAACGTTGGTGGACAGCCATTTTCAGGTCTCTGCAGAGATGCTCAATTGGGTTTAGGTCAGGGCTCTGGCTGGGCCAGTCAAGAATAGTCACAGAGTTGTTCTGAAGTCACTCCTTTGTTTTTTTAGTTGTGTGCTTAGGGTCATTGTCTTGTTGGAAGGTGAACCTTCGGACAAGTCTGAGGTCTAGAGCGCTCTGGAAGAGGTTTTCATCCAGGATATTTCTGTACTCGGCCGCATTCATTTTTCAATTGCAACCAGTCGTCCTGTCCCTGCAGCTGAAAAACACCCCCATAGCATGAAGCTGCCACCACCATGTTTCACTGTTGGGATTGAATTGGGCAGGTGATGAGCAGTGCCTGGTTTTCTCCACACATACTGCTTAGAATTATCACCAAAAAGTTCCATCTTCATCTCATCACACCAGAAAATCTTATTTCTCACAATCTGGGAGTCCTTCATGTGTTTTTTTGCAAACTCTATGTGGGTTTTCATATGTTTTCTACTGGGAAGAGGCTTCCATCGGGCCACTCTGCCATAAAGGCGAAACTGCTGGAGGGCTGCAGTGATAGTTGACTTTGTGGAATTTTCTGTCATCTCCCAACTGCATCTCTGGAGCTCAGCCACAGTAGTGATCTTGGGGTTCTTCTTTACCTCTCTCACCAAAATTCTTCTCCCACGATTGCTCAGTTTGGCTGGATGGCCAGATCTAGGAAGACTCCTGGTGGTCTCAAACTTCTTTCATTTAAGGATTATGGAGGCCACTGTGCTCTTAGAAGCTTTCTTACTGCAGAAATTATTTTGTAACTTTGACCAGATCTGTGCCTTGCCAAAATTCTGTCTCTGAGCTCCTTGGGCAGTTCATTTGACCTCATGATTCTCATTTGGTCTGACATGCACAGTGATGGCATACTGACTCCCCCTGAAGAAGTCCCGCGATGAAACGTGCGTAGGGGCTGGAGGAGTCTTGGGCATGCATTCCGGATACATACATCTACATTGGTATGTGTACTTGACTACCTGATATGATTGAGGACAGGATATTTTGGCCACATCAACCCTGGTATATATGAGTAAGGGATAAACCAGATTGACTAGGTTGAATTAGCACTTATAACCCATTGGGCATTAAAGGTGAGAGGTAACCCGTGGGGCAATTATAGCCATTGTGGGGACCACCAATACATTGGTATTACTGGTTAGGCGCAAGCCTCATAGACAGTGCATGGGGATTGCCGGTTCCGGGCCGCAAGTCAGCCGTTAGGTGGCAGATCCGGCAGATGCAGCGCCATCTGCCGGATCTGCCGCACATCAGCAAAAACCAGTGATGTGAAAGGGACTAATGGGTAGTATAAAGAGAGATAGGAGGAGCAGGAGATTACAAATTTTTTTACCATTCAGCGTCTCTGCAAAGACGGACGGCTATCCTTATGGGCATCGTTATAGCTGGCCCCCGTGACTGCCACTCAGCATGTTATTAAAAATTGAGACCAAAGAAACACATAGTGGGTGGAATAGGAAACTAAAACACCAGATTTACAGAGATATGCTCTTAAAAAATTACAGTGGCTTTTCAGATAATAAAATGCACATTATATATAATAAAATGCATAAGTATATTGCCAAATGTTGAAACAATTAATTTTATAAAAAGTCACAATTTGTCATTTATCCTGATAGATTAAAACATTTATTGGAGAAGCAAAGTCCAGTATGTTCTCCACTGAGCCATGTATCAAACTGATATGAAAACCACAAGCGGATTGTGCAGAAATCCATCCATCTCTGTGCATTAAAATTCTACAGCCGCACATGAACTCTGCTGTGCGCCCCCAAGTGAATTTCACTCTACCACTGAGACATTATGTTATAGAGGACAAACGTTAGATTCTACTTTGTCTTAAAGTGTAAGTTATCTCAGACTGAACTGTTTCTACCTATTAATCAACTTAGAACTCAGCTATATAGTCAAAAGTATCTGTGCTCACATTTTAAAAATGTTTTTTGACCATTTCATCTACTTTTACTACTAAATAGTAACTAATGTTTAGAAAAAAAGAGACATTTTTCATAGACACAAAGTAATAGTAGTAGAAGAAGGTGGCAAGAAATCTAAAAATATTTGCCTTACTTACTCTGTTTCCCCAAAAATAAGACAGTGTCTTATATTAATTTTGCTCCCAATGATGTGCTGTCTTATTTTCAGAAGATGTCTTATTTTTCCATGATCCCCATTATCCCTTTTGAGTTCCATATATTCCTTTGCAGCCCCCATCATCCCCATGCAGCCCCCAATATACCCATGATTCCCTTGCAGCCCCAATATCCCCTTGCAGCCCCCAATATCCCCTTGTAGCCCTCATCACCCCATGCAGCCCCCAATATCCCTATTATCCCCATGCAGCCCTCAATACTCATGTAGCCCCCAGTATTTCTATCATCCCCATGCAGCCCTCAATATCCCCATCAGCCCCATGCAGCCCTCAATATCCCCATGTAGCCCCCAATATCCCTATGCAGCCCCCAATATCCCCTTTAAGGTACCCGCAGAAAGAGACTCACACACACTCTCACACTATCTCACCGATCCACTATTGCATGTATTTCAGGCTGCTGGTAGCCTCACTGAGCTCTCTCAGCCGCCGTACATGTATGAAAAGTACATGTACGCTGCTGGCATATGATTGGCCAGTGGTTACTAGTACATGTATGGCGGCTGAGAGAGCTCAGAGCGGTGCCAGAATAAATGCAGCGACGGTGGACAGTGGCAGACAACAGTGTCTTACAATGGCAGCGGTCAGACAGCAGCAGACAGCAACGGTGGGTGGGCGGCCAGTAAATATCTAGAATCATAGCTGCATGCCCTGTTAGGCAGGCATGCTTAAAAAAATAGTTTAACATTTTTTATTTTTGGGTTACCTTATTGTATATTTAGCAGCTCTGCAAATCCCCCTACTACATCTTATTTTCAGGGGATGTCTTATTTTCGGGGAAACACAGTAGTACCAAAGACAGAGCCCGTAGTGACAATGGCAAGTTTTGATATTTCTAGTGGTCATTGTTAATTATATTTTGTTGGTAACAACATCTTACATCTGGCAAATGGACTCACACATTTTGACATTTAAGAAAAAGGTAAAAAAATGTGTTGGTACCATGTTAACTTTGTGTCAGGATTCCTCTGCTCTGCATTCAGGATGTTCTGGGCTGGGTGATTGACAGTTTAGGCATCCTATCTGGAGCAGGGATGTGCTGGGCTTCTGGTGTTCTAATTGACAGCCCAGTCACCCAATCTCTTTCTAGGCTGTGCTGAAATTTTGCAGGTGTTCCTTGACACTTGTAATTGCTCTGCCTGTTAGTTCTACTGCAATTCCCAGAACACTGTCAGTTTTAGTTTTAGCTCTGAGGTGCTAAGTTGGTCTCTTGAATCTGTGCTCTTGGAATTGATCTTTTGCTGCCTGACCTTGCCTGTGTTTGACCATTTTTTTGTCTCATCCCTCTGTTCTAATCTGCTTCTCTTCATGTAACTGACCTTGGACCAGGTTTAGCTGTGCATTGGTTTTATCCCCTCTGTCTTGACATGCTCTCTGACTTGAATGTTTAACTATTCTACTTCTTGTCTGCGTGGTGGCTAGCATCAAACTTGCTCTGTAACATCACTTATGTTATTGTTGTTAATAGAGATGACTGGACACGTACAAGTTCTGATTCTGAGGGTTCAGCTGAACTTTTTATAGCGTTCCGTTCTGGGCCCAAACTTGACCCAAACCTCATTGGAAGTCACTGATTGGACAGTTCAGCTCTCCTCACACATACAGCCAGCCATAAACAAAGCATTTCTGGGGAAGGGAGGGCGGTGTTTGTATTTTTTTTTGTACCGACTACATCTGATAAAGCTGATTTTACCCCAGTGCGAGTTGTTCAAACATTGCAAGTGACTCGTACTGGGCCAAGCACCGAGAGTATCCGAGCACAGTGATGCCCACTCCAGTCATTTGCATATTTAAAGCATCCAAAGTTCAAACCTGAACATTGAAAATCTTTGTAAAGTCTTTGTTCGGTACGAACACTGAACTATAAAGTTCGGTTGACTCATCACTAGTTATCATTAAAAGGTATCAAAATTATATGATTTTTATTTTTAGAATAAAGATTTCCATATATAAGAACAACAAAAGTGACCCAAAGGATTGTGATTCATCTTTGGGAAGCTACTCAAATACAAGATTTGATACAAAGAAACAGAAGTAAAGGCTTCAATAAATGCAGTGAAGTGCTTTTATTAACACACCATTACAAGATCAGGGGAGGTGGCAGTGTGAGATGCAAAGGTACCACCACAGACAATTTACATAGGCCTGTATGGTGTATTACATGCACAATACACGAAACAGAAGTATGGTAGCAGTTAACAGCAGCTATCAAACATGTGAATCATGAAGCAAAGTTATGAACAGATTTCATGCCTGGACATCAAGTCATATACAGTTGTGGCCAAAAGTATTGACACTCCTGCAATTCTGCCAGATAATACTCAGTTTCTTCCTGAATATGATTGCAATCACAAATTCTTTGGTATTATTATCTTCATTTAATTTGTCTTCAATGAAAAAACTCAAAAGAGAATGAAGTAAAAAGCAAAACATTGATCATTTCACACAAAACTCCAAAAATGGGCCAGACAAAAGTATTGGCACCCTCAGCCTAATACTTGGCTGCACAACCTTTAGCCAAAATAACTGCAATCAACCGCTTCCGGTAACCATCAATGAGTTTCTTACAATGCTCTGCTGGAATTTTAGACCATTCTTCTTTGGCAAACTGCTCCGGGTCCCTGATATTTGAAGGGTGCCTTCTCCAAACTGCCATTTTTTGATCTCTCCACAGGTGTTCTATGGGATTCAGGTCTGGACTCATTGCTGGCCACCTTAGAAGTCTGCAGTGCTTTCTCTCAAACCATTTTCTAGTGCTTTTTGAAGTGTGTTTTGGGTCATTGTCCTGCTGGAAGACCCATGACCTCTGAGGGAGACCCAGCTTTCTCACACTGGGTCCTATATTATGCTGCCAAATTTGTTGGTAGTCTTCAGACTTCATAATGCCATGCACACGGTCAAGCAGTCCAGTGCCAGAGGCAGCAAAGCAACCCCAAAACATCAGGGAACCTCCGCCATGTTTGACTGTAGGGACCGTGTTCTTTTCTTTGAATGCCTCTTTTTTTCTTCTGTAAACTCTATGTTGATGCCTTTGCCCAAAAAGCTCTACTTTTGTCTCATCTGAACAGAGAACATTCTTACAAAATGTTTTAGGCTTTCTCAGGTAAGTTTTGGCAAACTCCAGCCTGGCTTTTTTATGTCTCGGGGTAAGAAGTGGGGTCTTCCTGGGTCTCCTACCATACAGTTCCTTTTCATTCAGACGCCGATGGATAGCACGGGTTGACACTGTTGTACCCTCGGACTGCAGGGCATCTTGAACTTGTTTGGATGTTAGTCGAGGTTCTTTATTCACCATCCTCACAATCTTGCGTTGAAATCTCTTGTCAATTTTTCTTTTCCGTCCACATCTAGGGAGGTTAGCCACAGTGCCATGGGCTTTAAACTTCTTGATGACACTGCGCACGGTAGACACAGGAACATTCAGGTCTTTGGAGATGGACTTGTGGAGCCCACTGGGACGGGTTACTCGGTGCCGGACCGGAGTACTGCTGGGGATGTCACGGCGGTCCTGGTCCGGACCGTGTCCCGGGTTCGCACAATAAAATGGGGTGTATTTACAGGGGATTTGGTTTGTCATGACGCCACCCATGGGTTGTGGTCAGTAATGGGACCACCGCTGCTGCAGAACCTCCGGGGATGATGTTTGGCAGCTTTAGATGGAACGGCTCCCCGCAGGTAGAGCCTGGTTCCCTGGGGCAGTGTTAATTAAAGTCTGTGATGGTTGTTATAGATGTTGCAGGAAAGGGGATGATAGTGGAGACGGTGTTGCTTGTGGGGGTGATTAGGGCTAGAGTACAAGGATCACACAAACTCACGTTTTTTGTAGTTTTTCCAAGTCTTTACATTGCAGATGGTAAAAGCAGAGTATTGTCCACAAACTCTGTACCGGGGCCAGGTTGCTCCCACCCTTACTGGGTCCTTGGCTTCCCACTCCTGCGCTTTGTGTGTGGCCCTGCTGCCGCCTTTAGCTGAACTGCTTGCCCTGTCTCCCCTCGCAGGTACCAATCTACTAGGCAACTTGAGTCTTCCGTGTCACTGACCTCTCCGTGTTGCTTTGTTATGGTAAAGTGAAGATGGTAGACCTTCACTATTCCGGTGTTCACTGTGCTGTCTGTTTCAGGCACAGCATCGGATCCAGTATCCATCCTATGCGCTTCTCTGAGGTGAGTTCAGGGTAACTCCTTGGCTTGGGTGTGTTCCTTTACTTTTCCTACTCCTTTCCTCAGACCCTGGCCAGCCAGGAAGTCGACAGTGGACCGTGGGTTGAGCTTAAGGCAGCTCCTTTGCTCCCAGGTCCTTTTCTCAGTCCTCTCAGGAACTCAACTCCAACTCCGTCTCAGACTCAACTCCGTCCCAGACTAAACTCCATCTCCAACTGGCTGTCACTCCTCCTCTGAGGTAAACAACTTTAGCTCCTCCCACTCTTGCAGGTGACACTTAAGCTCCACCTACCACTTTGCTCTTCCCCACTTCCTAGTGTAGTGTCCAGGTTGTGTGGTGTGGTGAGCTAACCCTTTGTGTTGTTTCTGTGGCACATTAATCCTTGGGGTGCCACAGACTTGTAGCCTTGAGATTGCTCATGCTTCCTCACAATTTGGTTTCTCAAGTCCTCAGTCAGTTCTTTAATCTTCTTTCTTTTCTCCATGCTCAATGTGGTACACACAAGGACGCAGGACAGAGGTTGAGTCAACTTTAATCCATGTCAACTGGCTGCAAGTGTGATTTAGTTATTGCCAACACCTGTTAGGTGCCACAGGTAAGTTACAGGTGCTGTTAATTACACAAATTAGAGAAGCATCACATGATTTTTCTAACAGTGCCAATACTTTTGTCCACCCCCTTTTTTATGTTTGGTGTGGAATTATATCCATTTTGGTTTTTAGGACAATTCTTTTTGTGTTTTTTCATTGAAGACAAATTAAGTGAAGATAATAATACCAAAGAATTTGTGCTTGCAATCATTTTCAGGAAGAAACTGAGTATTATCTGACAGAATTGCAGGGGTGTCAATACTTTTGGCCACAACTGTAATATATACATATATATATATATATATATATATATATATATATATATATATATATATTACATAATTTGCAAAGTATTGATTTGCAAAGTAAAAAAGATATCACTAGGTCATCTACTATATAATTGTCTAAGGCGTCTGTCGGTCACAGAAATCGTGCGCCAGACAGAGACCACTCATTGGTGCCCACCGGAGGCGCGGTGCCAATGAGCGCAGACTATGCAAATAGGCGCGAGAATTCAAAGTTCGAATTTCGCGCCTATTTGCTGCCCGGCGACAGCGGTGTGTTAGTGCCACTGTCGCCAGGATACACGGTGGCCGCAGCAGCGGCTCTCCCCGCGGCACCCCCGCTCTTCCTGCCCCCCTCCGCTCCTCGCGGCACCCCTCCCTCTGCCCCCCCCTCCCCGCAGCCCCCCCGTTCCTCATGCCCCCCGCTCCCCGCGGCCCCTCCCCTCCTCCTGTTCCCCCGTTCCTCATGCCCCCCCCGCTCCTCCTGTTCCCCCCGTTCCTCATGCCCCCCTGATCACCGTGGCCCCCCCGCTCCTCCTGTTCCCCCCGTTCCCCATGCCCCCCGCTCCCCGCGCCCCCCCCGTGGAGGTGATAAAAATTAAAAAATCCCATAAGGATACTTACCCTCTGCCGTCTCGCTCCACTTCCGTCTTCTAGAGGGCTTGAGGACCTGTCGACAGAGAGGTGGAGCGAGCCGACGGACGGGTGAGTATCCTCACATCCTGCCCCCCACGCCAGCTCCATCCTGCTTCCCCCCCTCGCCGGCTCCATCCTGGCCCCCCCCCCGCCGTCACCATCCTGCCTTTCCCCCCCGCCGGCACCATCCTGCCCCCCCCTGCCGGCACCATCCTGCCCCCCTGCCAGCTCCATCCTGCCCCCCCCTGCAGGCTCCATCCTGCCCCCCCTGCTGGCCCCATCCTGCCCCCCCTGCTGGCCCCATCCTGCCCCCCGCCGGCTCCACTCTGCCCCCTCCCGCTGGCTCCATCCTGCCCCGCTCGCCACCATCCTGCTCCACCACCACCATCCTGTTCCCGTGCCACCATCCTGCCCCGCTCGCTCCATTCTGCCCCTCCGCTTGCTCCATCTTGCCCCCCCATGCCAGCTCTATCCTGCCCCGCCGGCTCCATTTTGCCCCCCCCTGCCGGCCCCATCCTGCCCCCCACCCTGCCGACTCCATCCTGTCCCCCGGCCAGCTCCATCCTGCCCCCCCCTGCCGGCTCCATCCTGCCCCACTCGCCACCATCCTGCTCCCCTGCCGCCATCCTGCTCCCCGCCACCATCCTGCCCCGCTCGCTCCACCCTGCCCCCCCCGCTTTCTCCATCTTGCCCCCCCCCAATAGCTCCATCGTACCCCGCCGGCTCCATCCTGCCCCCCCCGCTGGCTCCATCCTGCCCCGCTCACCACCATCCTGCTCCCCCGCTGCCATCCTGCTCCCCGCCACCATCCTGCCCCGCTCGCTCCACCCTGCCCCCCCCCCCCCGCTTGCTCCATCTTGCCCCCCCGATAGCTCCATCCTACCCCCGCCGTCTCCATCCTGCCTTGCCGGCTCCATCCTGCCCCCCCTTCCGGCTCCATCCTGCACCCCCATCGGCTCCATCCTGCCCCCCTGCCGGCTCCATCCTGCCCCCCCTTCTGGCTCCATCCTGCACCCCCATCGGCTCCATCCTGCCCCCCTGCTGGCTCCATCCTGCCCCCCCGCCAGCTCCATCCTGCCCCCCCGCCGGCTCCATCCTGCCCCGCTCGCCACCATCCTGCTCCCCCGCCACCATCCAGCTCCGTCAGCTCCATCCTGCCCCGTTCGCTACATCCTGCCCCCCGCCACCATCCTGCCCCGCTCGCCACCATCCTGCCCCACTCGCTCCATCCTGCCCAGCTCGCTCCATCCTGCCCCCCGCCACCATCTTGCCCCCCGCCACCATCCTGCCCCTCTGCCACCATCCTGCCCCGCTCGCTCCATCCTGCCCCGCTCACCACCATCATGCCAAGGCTTGACAAAGGGCGTGTGTGCCCGATACGTGGCCATCTCCTGTCTGTTGGTCTTTCTGAAGCCAGGAATAAAGGACAACTGATTTTTTTTCTAAGGAGTGCTGCAGTGGAACTTTGTTTGATACGTGTGTATAAAGGCTGTGAAGTAAGCCACATCCTCACTAAAGGCTACGTTACTCACACAGATATCTGTGACCAACTTCTGAACAGATCTCTGGTTGCAGTGAAATCATGGACACATTGTTCCATTTTGTGGCTGTGTACAAAATGGAGCAATGTATCCATGATTTCACTGCAACCAGAGATCTGTTCAGATGTTGGTCACAGATATCTGTGTGTGTAACGTGGCCTTAAGTCTTTTGCTCAACTTTCTGTTTGTATAATAGATGGAGTTGCTGGCTCCATGGCTGCACATTGCACCACCATTAACCCCAGGTGAACTGTGAATGAGATTTTTCCACCCACTCAGAGATAGAAAATGGAGGTTCAGTTGAGCACAAGACTTAGTGAGGATGTGGGACAGGGAGTGACAAGGAGGACAGGGATGTCAGCGTTAGGACCCATCAGATCTAAGGCCACCTTGTAAGTGGTTGATGGGCAAGCAGATATTGGCCAATATAAGTACTAAGAGCCTTAGCAAAAAAAATATGTGAGTATTGAGTTTTTTGAAAAAAGTTTTTAAAATTTTTCTCAAATATACTGCTTTTTAGCATATACATAATTGGTAGTAATTGAGTGCTGCAGTGAATTTGTTCTTGTCTGTTTAAGTTCAGCATCACTGCTTGCACCAGTTTACATTGTATCTCAAGTGCTGTGCAGTTTTTTTTTCTGTTTGTATATATATATATATATATATATATATATATATATATATATATATATATATATTTATATATATGTAGTTCGCTCAAGTTGACTGAACAAGTTCTGTCAGTCACAGCATGTCAACTACATACATATTCTAGAATACACGATGCGTTAGAATCGTGCCGCCATCTAGTAATATCATAAGTTGCACGAGTGCCCCCAGTTGAAACATATTACAACTGCTGAATAAAGTACATAAATATAGTGCAGTATACATCAAGACCCTTAACGATGTAGGCAGTGACCAAAGTTATCCAAATTGCCAGTGGCCATGATGGCACCGTACACCATACAGGGGAGGAGACCCGGGTGGGTGGACCCAGACGCCGTTTCGTGGTCCGCTATCACAGCTGCGGCCAATTCATCAGGGGAATTTTTGTACAGACTACATCCGATAAAACTGATTTTACCCCAATGTGATTTGTTCAAACATTGCAAGTGACTCGTACCGAGCCAAGCAGCGAGAGTACCCAAGCACAGTGATGCCTAGTCCAGTCATTTGCAAATGTAAAGCATCCAAATTTCGAACCTGAACACTGAAAATCTTTGTAAAGTCTTTGTTCGGTATGAACATCGAACTTTAAAGTTTGGTTCACTAATCACTACTTACCACTTACTTACATATCAAATCTACTTTTTATTTTGTTTCTCTCACTGAGAGCAATAGATGTTTTAGAAAGTATACTAGTAGAGCTTATTCATATACATCATTAGCATTTCTGCACTAATCTGTAACAGCTGTGGATCTTTGCAGCTTCCCAAGAGTGTCCATGGGCCTATTTGCTGCTTCTCTAATTGGTGCTCCCCTTGTTGGGATGTCAGTTTGGGTGGATGACCATGTCTTGGTAGGTTTGCAGTTGTGCCATATGCCCTTTATTTCTGGATGATGGCTTGAACAGTAAGATGTTCAGAGCTTAGGCTGTTGTTTTCGTAACCTAACCCTGCCTTTACTTTTCCCCACAACTTTATCCATGACCTGTCTTGTGTGTTCCTTGGTTTTTATGATTCTGTTTTCAACCCAATGTTCTCAAACAAACCTCTGAAGGCCCTGTCACACGGGGCGATATCGCCGCCTATTACATAGGCAACGTAGGGGCGTGGCCTATCGGCGGCGTCATCGCCCCTACGTCGCCTCATGTAAAGGGGCAATGTCGGCATCGCCAGGAGGTCGCCTGGTTTCACAGCCGGCGAGCTGACAGGCGACAGGCGAGGTCCTGCATCACTACTGGGGTTTTCGGACACCCCGGCGGCGATGCCGCCTCTCTGCTTGCCGGCACGGGGCTGGAGGTGTTGCCCCGTTTAAACAAGGGATGGTGACGCTGGTGGGGCACCAAAAATGTGCGGGCACCTGCCAGTCACCGCCGACATCTACAGCCCCGTCGCCAGGTGTGACGGGGCCTTGAGTCTTTATAGAAAATATTTAGAAAACCATGTATCATTTCCTTTACACTTCACAAATATTTTCCACCATTGTGTTGATATAGCACATACAATCACAATAAATTAATTTATGTTGTGGGATTATTGTGTAAAAATGTGGAGAAGTTCACAGGGTATCATATCCTGTTGCAGATTTCAGGGGTATCATATCCTGTTGCAGATTTCAGGAGTATCATATCCTGTTGCAGATTTCAGGGGTATCATGTCCTGTTGCAGATTTCAGCTTTCAGATAAATCATTACATATTGGGACATACAGCAAAGGAAGAGAACTCATACAAAATAAACTGAAAGGTACAGTAGAAACAAGCGCTAGCAATTAACACAGCACCATCTTCTGTCTACTCAACGTAGTCCCTCAAGAGCATAATGTTGGAGATCAGGGGTCTCAATCCCCAGGCCCCGAAGGCCGCACTCAGTGCAGGTTTTCAGGATTTCCTTATCATTTGCCAGTTGGTACCGTATATACTCGTGTATAAGCCGACCCGTGTATAAGCCGACCCCCGTACTTTTGCCCCAAAAACTGGGAAAACCTATTGACTCGCGTATATGCCTAGGGTGGACAATGCAGCAGGTACTGAAACATTTTAAAATGAAAATAGATACGAATAAAATGTTGAACTTTTATTTTAAATAGAAACAGTAAACTACCAATGTTGTATACTACAACAATGTAGTATACAACAACCATGTTTAAGAGCTGAGTATAGCTGTCAATATCCAAACGGTTGGGGACCTCTGATCTACAGCATCACATTATTGTAGAAACAACATCTACCACATTGTGATGCTGTAATTCAGAAGTCCTCAACCTTTCTGATCTTGAGAGCCACATTCAGCTCTGAGAGAGGGTCGTGAGCCATATCCATCTATTGTCCTCCTCACAGTAGGGACACCTAGAGCCTCCATTACCGGTATAATGACAGACAAAGCTTTTCCAAAGAAATCATACTGAGACAATACACCAAGATCCAGGTGTTCTACCTTACCCTATACAGATCTGCTCTGAGCTCACCATCCGGAGACTTGTCCTTCATAGCTGTTTGCTAGACCTTGGCTATTATACCAAGCTGGGAGACAGCTGTGGCCACACATCACAGGCATGTAAGCCACAGGTTGGTTAAGGACCCCTGCTGTGGATGAACAGCCCCTATTATAAATTATATTCCAAAAAATGGAATTGTATCCTATCAGTGTGAAGCAGGTAAACTTTTCACAAAGAAAAGTCATGAAAGAGGTTCCATTACATAACAGTGAGGTGATCTGACCCTACCGTTGACAATAAATATATAGCATTGACACTGTTCATACAGCCATATGATAATATTCTGACTGTGTATTGATTCTAAGGTATAGTGTGAAGCAAACAACCATATGTGTGGATCTACCAGCATCTATATATGGATGCTATATAAATAGTAAGTAACCTGGGAATTAAATGGCTCCCAGATGTGCAGACGTTCGATATAGTGAATAGCACTGATCACATGAAACTGCAGATTCCCTACGGAAATCTTTTCAATAAGAAAATAAACGTACAATTTAACAGCAGAAGAGAACCAGTTGGTCTTTGTCATGTGCCCATAGTATCATTATATCATGCACCTATTCAATCGCTTACTCGCCAGACCATTTCAATGCAATAATCCTTAAAACCTTGAGGCTGAGTATGCGTGTTTCATGCTTAGGGCGCAGATCTGCAATTCCTGGCTGTAATTTGTAATGCTTTTTAAATAACAGCACAACATCTGCTTTACATTAATCTTCCAGAATCTGCAGAAACAGAATCCTGGGATGTTATACGCACTGGTCTAGATAGGACAGAAATAAGCAGATTAAGACTCACTGGGAGAATGCCAGCTAAGCCAGTTGCTTTATTTATCTTGATATTTATACTAACCTTGTACTTTTTACTGCAACTGGAATGCCATTTATAAGTGGATTTAATGTCCTCTGGAATATTTCTGCTGAATTATGTTTCAAATAAATGTTAGCTGGAACTCCTTACTTTGAGTTCGCCATAAAGTCAAGTGCAGGTTTCTCATGCTGGTTTTTCCCATTTCTGTTTTATCAATATATGTAATTGAACAATGGAAAAAACTATCTGTACTGCAGAAAAAACTATTTTACACAAGCAGATATCTGATAATAACGAGCGATGATCAATCACTTAACAAGTCAATGCTCTTTTCAAAGTTCTTTTACATTAGCTGATTGAAGCCAAAGGAACAATGAGGAACAATAAGCTCTTCCCGATTTATGATATTCTATTTAAGGTGATGTCCAGGACTTATACATTGATGGCCAGGGGCGTAACTATAACAGGTGCAGGGGTTGCATTCACACCCGGCCCTGGAGTCTGGGGGCCCTCAGAAGTTCCTTTGGCCTATAGAAAAAGACTAATGCTGTTAAATATTTGCAATTATTGGGGTCCCCCTTGGAGCTTTTGCATCAGGGCTCATGAGCTTCAAGTTAGACCATTGTTGATGGCCTATCCTTAGGATAGATCGATATCTTATCACTGGGGATACTACCAGCTGTTCCTTGTGCAGAAGTGCTCAGTTGCGGAACATAACAGCACAGCTCTGTCAACTGTATACCGGCCACAGCTAAGTGCTGCATATCCCCCTCTATTTGAATCAATAGGAGGCGGATGTTTATTATCCGGCCATGGCCACTGTACAGTTGATGGAGCTGTGCAGTGTAGCTCTATAACTGAGCACTTTTGGTCATTGAGCACTGTGTTGCATGCACACCACTCAATATGTGAAGGCTATACACTGGAACATGAATTCTGGAATCCTGAGGAAATCTTACTCAGGGTAACCATTAATTACACTTCTGCATAGTAGTGGGTAGGCACGATCTTCAGGCACAGCTATCGCACAGCTCTGAAGTGGGGTTGATCATAAGGGTTTTATTCCAGCTTCTTTCAAAGCACATAAAATCATTTGAACTTACCTGAACATTTTGCCTGTTTTCACTCTCTCAATCCCATACCTTCTCCCTCAGTTGTCCTGGACACACGTCCCATTTCCCAGAATTCCCTGCGACCTAGCTAACTACCGTATATACTCGCATATAAGCCGAGTTTTTCAGCCCAAAATTTGGGCTGAAAAGTCCCCCCTCGGCTTATATGCGAGTATACAGCAGCAGCCCCAGAGGTATACAGGCCCCCATCAAGATCCAGGCCCCCCCCCCCTTGCACGGCAACCCTGTAAAGTAAAATCATACTTATCACTGTCCTGTCGCGCTGTCCCGCCGCTGCCGACATGACGATCCCGGGCTTCATTCAGCGTCTTCCCGCGGCTTCTTGTAGCATTGCCCGCGACCACAGGAAGCCGCCGGAAGACGCTGAATGAAGCCCGGGATCGTCATGTCGGCAGCGGCGGGACAGCGCGACAGGACAGTGATAAGTATGATTTTACTTTACAGGTTTGCCACACAAGGGGGGGGGGCCCTGGATCTTGATGGGGGGGCCTGTATACCTCTGGGGCTGCTGCTGTATACACCCCTGGGGCTGCTGCTGTATACACCCCTGGGGCTGGTGCTGTATACACCCCTGGGGCTGCTGCTGTATACACCCCTGGGGCTGCTACTGTGTACACCCCTGGGGCTGCTGCTGTATACACCCCTGGGGCTGCTGCTGTATACTACTACTTGGGCTGCTGCTGTATACACCCCTGGGGCTGCTGCTGTATACTACCTAAGGGCTGCTGTATATACCTCTGGGGCTGCTGTATACTACCTCTGGGGCTGCTGTATACACCCCTAGGGCTGCTGTATATACCTCTGGGGCTGCTGTATACTACCACTGGGGCTGCTGTATACACCACTGGGGCTGCTGTATACTACCTAAGGGCTGCTGTATATACCTCTGGGGCTGTATATACCTATGGGGCTGCTGTATACTACCTCTGGGGCTGCTGTATACACCACTGGGGCTGCTGTATACACCACTGGGGCTGCTGTATACTACCTAAGGGCTGCTGTATATACCTCTGGGGCTGTATATACCTCTGGGGCTGCTGTATACACCACTGGGGCTGCTGTATACTACCTAAGGGCTGCTGTATATACCTCTGGGGCTGTATATACCTCTGGGGCCGCTGTATACTACCTCTGGGGCTGCTGTATATACCACTGGGGCTGCTGCTGTATACTACCACTGGGGCTGCTGTATATACCTCTGGGGCTGCTGTATACCACACTGCTGGGGGCTGTATACCTGTGCTGGGGTCCACCCTCGGCTTATACACGAGTCAATAGGTTTTCCCAGGTTTTGGGGGCAAAAGTAGGGGGGTCGGCTTATACACGGATCGGCTTATACATGAGTATATACGGTACTTCCTGTCTCATCTTCACATTTTGGCCTCTATAGTAGTGGATGACTTTAGATCACAGTGCAGCTTCTATCTATCACAGCTGGAAATAGTTGATCGAGGGAAGTACCATGTGTCAAACCCCCACCAATTAGATATTAATAACCTATCCTAAGGGTAGGTCATCAATGTAAAAGTCCAGGACAACACCTTTAGGTTGTGGAGTGGGTGCAGATTTTTATAGTCAGCAATTGCCTTAAACAGCAGAGATCAGAGCTGCCAATCTGTGACATTGACATTTAAAGGGAACCTGTCAGCTAATTTGAAGCCCCTACACTATCTCTAGCTGTCCCTACACCTTCCTAACAGCTCCCTATCTATCCCTTTATTATCTAAAGTGACCCTATTAAACTTACCGCAGTCCCCGTGGTTAGGGGACTGGGTAGGCGTGGCCACGCTTCCACAGCACTCCTCCATGTTGTAATGCAGTGGCATTATTGTGGGTCCTCTCTGCCCCCATTCTTGGAATCTCCCGGCCTCTCTGTAGTTCTATACACCAGCCGGACGTCACTTCCGGCGGGGTGCATTATGGGGCGGGTCACGTGATCGGCCCTAGTGCATTATGGGGCCGATCACGTGATCGGCCCGGCTCCGCGCATGCGCATTGCGCTTATTGAAGCCGGGCCGATCACGTGATCGGCCCCATAATGCACTATGACGATGAAGTGACGTCCGGCCGGTGCATAGAACTACAGAGAGGCCGGGAGATTCCAAGAATGGGGACAGAGAGGACCCACAATAATGCCGCCCAGCGGGGCGTGCATTACAACATGGGGGAGTGCTGTGGAAGCGTGGCCACGCCTACCCAGTCTTCTAACCACGGGGACTGCAGTAAGTTTATACTTAATTTACACAAGTTTAATAGGGTCACTTTAGATAAGAAAGGGATAGATAGGGAGCTGTTAGGAAGGTGTAGGGACAGCTAGAGATAGTGTAGGGGCTTCAAATTAGGTGACAGGTTCCCTTTAAGTCATTTAATGCCAGTAGCATGTCTGTTTTGCCTCATGACATGATTGCATTGTTCCTTATCCAGCAGTCAGGTAAGTACACACTGGCAGCCCGACTGGAGTTTGGAAAACTGACTCCTACATGACATTATCTTCAGCCCTTTTTTGATTAACCAGCCCGGCACAATGTTATGTAGGCATCACGACATAGATGCCATCAAAAATAAAACAGCTGCTGGATTTGTGTCCTGCAAATCGATTCGCAAATCGATTCGCTCATCTTTTTTTTTTTAATCAGATAATTTTTATTAATAATAAAACAAAGGCACACGTCATGTAAACAGACATCCAAAAGTTGTACACAAGTTTCACATTTCGCATTGATACGAATGAATGACACAAAATCCCCAACCCCACCCCCCCATTCCCCCTTCCCCCATAGACAGCAAGCGTGACACTAAGCCATTAATCATATACAAAATTTTATCCAGCAAAGCTACATTAAGTACAGTATACCTGCGCTGTAGGCCAACAATCTTGACAATTCCCCTTACTGCAACTATGAACCATAATCCAGCCACGGAGACCATATCTTTTTATACAGCCCAGATTTCCCCCTTTTAAAGTATATCCCTTTTTCCAATCTGGATATGAATCTGGCTTGCGCTAAAAATTCACTTCTAGTCGGTGGCTCCTCCCTCACCCAGTGTCTTGCAATAAGTTTCCAAGCTATGTATAACAGCCATGCAATTGCTAGCTTCTTGCTGTCATCCACAGAGAGTTCGTCCACATACCCCAGGAGGCACACCACCGATTCCCTTGGAATGGCACATCCGTATGCCCCCTCAATTCTAGTCAACACCAACAACCAGAATGTTGATAATCGAGGGCATGTCCACAACATGTGGAGTATGCCTGCATCCTCTGATCGACATCTAGGGCATTCCTAGGTGGGCCTCAGGTTCACTCTGAACAAAAACTCTGGTGACCTGTACACCCTATGCAGTAGATATAACTGAGACAACCTGCCCGGTTCACTCAGAGACAGATTAGGCACCCACTCCAGTATAGAAGACCAGGTATCCTCAGACATGTCACCCACCTCCGCCTCCCATCTCGCTCTTGCACGAGGTGTATACCGAAGCAAGAATGTATGCAAAAGGTCTCTATAGGTAATAGAAATCACCCCCCTCGTGGCTCCCCCACCACACACATAATCCAAAACTATATCATGTTGTATACCTATCTTCCTCCGTTTATTCTGGGCCCCAAAGGCATGTACCATTTGTGCATACTGGAACATCCCCGTGTCCCGAAGACCAAACTCCTCCTTCAGCTGAGTGAATGATTTCAGTCCCCTTCCATCCCATATCTGAGATACCTGAGTGATCCCCCTGGTCCTCCACTCTGTCAAGCAGCCCATCACCCTTATTTCAGGCAAATTCATATTGTCCCACAGAGGAGAATATTTAGTCAACAGCGTCACCCCTCGTAGCTGCTTCAATTTTTCCCACAAATTGTGTAGCAAACACATGGTCGGATAAGGTCTGCCCACCAGTCCCATTGAGCCGTCTTCCAAACTCCGCACCAGAGGGCACCTTTTCGTCAAGTTCTCCAGTACCCTTTGAATGGATGGACAAGTGGCCGGTTGCGCCCACCCCCTCACATGTTGACTCTGGGCCGCCAAGTAATAAATGTACGGGTTTGGAAGGGCTAATCCCCCTTCGTACTTGGGGCGCTGCAGTAGCTCCAACCTCAGGCGCGCCTGTTTTTTCCCCCATATTAAACTTCTGAACAGAGAGTTGATCTGCTTAAACCTTCTCTGAGGTATCCAAATAGGTGCATTGTGCATCACATATAGCAATTTGGGCATCAGGATCATTTTTATCAGGTTAATACGGCCCACCACTGACAGGCGCAGCTTATTCCAAGCCCGCACTTTCACCGTGAGTAGTCCCAAAATTGGGGGTCAGATTCTCGGTGAGATATTTCGAAATTGGCTGAGATATCCAGATGCCCAAATATTTAAATTTGTCCACCAGTCGAAGACCTCCCGTCTCAATCCCTATCGGTGCTACCGCATCTAACGCGAACAGAGTGGATTTGTGCCAGTTTATCCGACAGCCAAAGCTTTTTATGTGTCTCATAGCCTCACTCAGAGAGTCTGTCGGGTTTTTCAAAAATAACAGAATGTCGTCTGCACAGAGCGCGACCTTTTCTTCAATCTGTCCATATTTAAACCCCTCCACCTCCCGTGCTGCTCTAAGTGTAACTGCCAATGGTTCTATTGCTATAGCAAACAAAAGAGGGGACAGTGGGCACCCCTGTCTTGTTCCCCTACAAAGTTCTATGGGCCGGGACAGCATACCATTAACCCTTACTCTTGCGAGTGGCCGAGTATACAGCAGCCGCACCCACGAGAGAAACTGTGGCCCAAATCCCATCCTCTCCATCACCGCCCACAGATATTCCCACTCCACACTGTCGAACGCCTTAGGGGTATCCAAAGATGCGATGACCCTCTGTCCAGCGCCGTCGCCCGGCAGTTGCATATTCATAAATAGTCTCCTCACAAATTGACTGCCGTCGATCTGCCCGGCATAAAACCAGATTGGTCCGGATGTATCAGAGTGGCGACGACACCAGCCAGATGGCTCGACAGCACCCTTGCCAACAGCTTAACGTCCGTCGACAGCAGAGAAATGGGCCTGTACGATTCTGGGAGTCTTAGATCCTTGTCTTCCTTAGGAAGCACTATAATGATTGCCTCTCTCATGGATGCGGGCAGCACCCCCCCCTCCCTTGACCTTTCCAAAACGTCTTTAAGTCTCGGCACCAACAATTCCTACATTTGTTTATATATTTCTTTCGGTAGCCCATCGGATCCCGGTGCCTTGTCATTAGCCATGGAGGCCAGAGCCACACTCGACTCCTCACATGTCAGAGGGCCTTCCAGACTATCTCTGTCCGCGTCCGACAACTTTGGCAACCGTATGTCCCCCAGATAGTTCAAAAGTGCCTCACTGTCCGCCTCCACCCCAGAGGAATAGAGCACCCTCCTAACCATGCCTTCTTCCGCCGTGCACAACTCCCTTAAGATATCCTGTTCCTTCCGTCTCATATTGGATTTACAATGGCTAATTTCTCTAATGAGTAGTCCCCGTAAGTACGCCTTCATTGCGTCCCAAGTTACCAGCGGCCCTGCACTGCCCTCGTTTATACTAAAAAAATAACTCCATATTTTTGGATATATTTCCCATATTAATGCTACGTAGCCACGCGGGGTGTACCCTCCAACCTCCCCTCCTCCCACTCTGCATCTCCATCAACAAAATGTGTATACATATTGGTCTGTGGTTCGATATTACTCTTGGTAGGTACTCAACTTTCGCCACCAGTGCATCAAATTGGACATTGCCCAGCGCCATGTCAATGCGAGATAAGACATTGTAAGAGGTTGAATAGCAAGAGAAGCACCGGACTCCAACATTCCTCTCCCTCCAAAGATCTCTCAGACCCATCTCCTCTATATAAGCGCCAAATGATGTTATATGACTACTTGACCACACCGGATTAGTTTTGTGCCTGTCCCAAAATTCGTCCTGCACGTTGTTAAAGTCACCCACCAGTAATATAGGAATATTCCCCCATCGACCAGTCCTCTCCATTATTTCCCTAATTGTTTTGCTTGAATATGGCGGTGGTATATAGACAGCAATAACAGCCATCAATACCCCAAACAGTCTACACACTAAAATCACATATTGCCTCTCATCATCCAAAACAGTCTCTACTTGCTCAAATTTAGTGTATCTCGGAATAAGTATGGACACCCCCCTGGAATATGTGGAGTACGTGGCATGGAAGGACTCCTGCACCCACCTCCTCTGTAGGACCTCAATGGTCTCTTTAACCAAGTGTGGTTTCTGGTCCAGTATATATTGTAAGACTGCCGCCCTCCTAGTTACGTCCGATAGCCCTCGGACATTCCATCCGAGCACTTTAATGCGGCCTCCCATAATGACTAGGATTGACATACAGTATCAAAATATTCTTCCCTACTTGCTGTCCACCCACCCCCTCTCCCCGTTCCCTCCCCCGCCCCCCCTTCCTACCCTTCTCCCACCATTGTCCCACCCCAATAAATTGTAACTCTCCCTGAGAGTGAGTCTCAAGAGCCTAACACCCACCAACCACCACATCCAGTTCCGCAGTTCTCTAACCTCCTCCCGCCTCCCGCCTTAATGTATACATTTAACTCTGTAGCAAAAATTAAAGAGCACAATTATAACAAGTAAACAATTTACAGAGAAAAATAGTGCACACCCCCCGTCCCCAACCCCCCCGCTCCAGCCACCGGTGCTGAAAGCTCAGCACCCCCCGAATCAAACCCCTGTCGTCCCCTCCTCCAGGGTAAAACGGCCTATTTCCAGCCCGAAGCATAAGCCACCAACGTGCCAGGAAAAAACTAAGAATACTAATAATGAATTAGACTCCAACCGCATCAGACAGCTGCACCCGCCATTCCCTTTAGACAACTAGAGAACAGTGCATGGGCACGACGTCCAGTAGCCACACTGTCCCCTCAGCCGTCTTTCACTCCATGTCTCTTGGCGTTAGTGTCCAGCCACTGCGTGGCCTCCTCCGGGGTTAGAAAAGACTGAACCTTGTCGAGGGCGACCATCCTCAGTTTTGCTGGAAAAAACAGAGTACTGCACCCCCAGATCACGCAGGCGCTTCTTGATCCCTGCAAACTTCATTCTTTGTTTCTGCACTATGGGAGAATAATCCGGGTACACGGCAATCTGCTGGCCATCTATAGTAAAATTTTCCGCAATCCTCGCTTTTCTCAGAACAATATCCCGATCTCTGTAGTTTAATATCCTGGCGAGTATTGTGCGGGGTTCGGACCCAGGTGGCCTCTGCTGCATTGGCACACTATGAGCCCTTTCCACCACGAATACTTTAGACAGAGAGTTTTCCCCAATTTTGTCCCTTAACCAGGACTCAATAAATGCCGTGGGGTCCCTCCCATCAGCTTTCTCAGGGACTCCCACAATCCGGAGATTTTCCAGGTCATCATTCTTTGCCGTTACCTCCGCCAGTTGCTGTGCATATTTTTTCTCCACTTTCTGCAAATTTGTAATGTGATCCTCTGCTGTTCCAACCCTGTCCTCCACAGCGATCACACGTTTCTCAATCGTTTTCACAGCCACATTAATATTAGACATGTCCCCCTGCATTTTAAGCATTTGTTCAGCCATAGTAGTTAGAGTCTGCTTGCAGGATGATACCAGGGAGAATACATCTCTTAGGGTTGGTTCCTCTGTGTGCACTGGCTCTGCCTGGTCTCCCCCAGCCTCCTTCACTCCAGAGCCTGCTGCCACTAGCTCTTCTGCCTCCCCTTCTGAGCAGGTGTCCTCCTCCTCTATGTCCCGCTCACCCTTACCACCTGCACAGACCTGCGAGGTTGCGGTCTGTCTGGTGAACGGCTCCAGCTTAGCGGCCGCCGCCATCCTCTTCTGACAGGCCGCATTCTACTGTGCCGCTGCTTCTCTTGCAGCGGCGCCATCTTGGGAGCCTCCTCCAGCACCCACTCCCACATCTTGCTGCCTCCTGCGGGTCATAACCGCGTCTCCGGGACTCAGACTGACTGCCGCTGGTCCCCAGGAGCACTTCCCACCAGACTGGGACGGAAGGGGCCTCAAACGCCGGTATGTGCCGGTGTGCAGCGAATCGGTCGGCGGGAGAACTCCTCGCTGCGTCCTCTCACATCCATTGCTAGGCCATGCCCCCTGATTCGCTCATCTTTAGTTGTCATGCCATGTAGTCGGGCGTCACAGAGAGTATTGCACCCGTAAAAGAGATGTAATTTCCCCAGCTGCAAGTGGACCCTAGGTTGGTGGGTGGGACCCATTCCTGCACTCCCACATTAGCATAGTGGTGGGAGGTTACCCAGGGGAGAGAGATTTATTCACCCCCAGGGGGGATCAAGAGCGGTTAGTTGGAGGAGGAGGAGAGGAGTTAGGACGTTTTTGGAAAAGAGTGTGGAACGAGGCGGAAGGGTTAACTGGACTGTTTCACGCCGATCAGGAGGAAAGGAGAAAGAGGGTCTTGAGGAGACCCTGAAAGAGGGCGCCCAACGCGAGGAGTCCGGGCCCTAGAGAGAAAGTGAGAACCCCAGCGTGGAGCGACCTTACTCCAGGGGACTCTCCAGTCCACCACAGGAACTCCGGGGCCTAGGATCCAGTGAAGGTCTATCTTTGCAGTCGGCAACCGGCTGCTGTGGTCTATATACTGCCACAGCACCCTGCCGGACGGAGCGGTCTGCCTGCTTCCTCACCACGAGGGAGAGGACCCCCAATACTACCTACACGGAGTCAATGGGTATAAGCCCATTCTAGGCGGGGAAGAAAGGACATGGGTTCGTTAACTCAGGTACACCACGGGTTCTACCATACCACCTGGGATCCAATTGCAGCCACCCGTAAAGCTACCTGTTACTTTAACATCAGATGCTGAACTGTGGACTTTGTATGTTGCTGCAAAAGGTTTACAGTAAAGTACCTGGGAGAAAGTGACTTTGCCTATGTGTAGTTTTCCCCATCATCCTGCTGAACGCTGCCCCGGAGGACCAGCTCTACCTGTAGGGGCTTTGCCATCTCAGCTGCACTACCATTTATCTCCGGCAGACTGTGGCGGCGCTGGTGACCCATCACCAGGTACTACTGGTGGCGTTACATGACAAACTCTTATCCCCTGTAAATAACCCCCTTTTTGAAGTGTCAACCAGGCCACGGGCCCAGGCGCTGCCACCCATGACATCCCAAGCAACCCACCGAGCCTGTTACCCGAGTACCCCAGGGCCTGGGGCTCGACAAATGCCACTGTCCAGAGGTGTAGCTTTGGGTTCTGGAGCGAAACATCTGAGTGGGCCCCTAGCTAGATAACCCTGATCACAACTACAGTGGTGCACCCCAATTGTGCATATTGGAGAACTTCAGCCGACGCCATTGTTTTACTGCAAATAAATGTCTATACAAAGACCAACATTGATATTATGGCCATACGGTGATCATATAATAATACAGTTAGGGCCAGAAATATTTGGACAGTGACACAATTTTCGCGAGTTGGGCTCTGCATGCCACCACATTGGATTTGAAATGAAACCTCTACAACAGAATTCAAGTGCAGATTGTAACGTTTAATTTGAAGGGTTGAACAAAAATATCTGATAGAAAATGTAGGAATTGTACACATTTCTTTACAAACACTCCACATTTTAGGAGGTCAAAAGTAATTGGACAAATAAACATAACCCAAACAAAATATTTTTATTTTCAATATTTTGTTGCGAATCCTTTGGAGGCAATCACTGCCTTAAGTCTGGAACCCATGGACATCACCAAACGCTGGGTTTCCTCCTTCTTAATGCTTTGCCAGGCCTTTACAGCCGCAGCCTTCAAGTCTTGCTTGTTTGTGGGTCTTTCCGTCTTAAGTCTGGATTTCAGCAAGTGAAATGCATGCTCAATTGGGTTAAGATCTGGTGATTGACTTGGCCATTGCAGAATGTTCCACTTTTTTGCACTCATGAACTCCTGGGTAGCTTTGGCTGTATGCTTGGGGTCATTGTCCATCTGTACTATGAAGTGCCGTCCAATCAACTTTGCAGCATTTGGCTGAATCTGGGCTGAAAGTATATCCCGGTACACTTCAGAATTCATCCGGCTACTCTTGTCTGCTGTTATGTCATCAATAAACACAAGTGACCCAGTGCCATTGAAAGCCATGCATGCCCATGCCATCACGTTGCCTCCACCATGTTTTACAGAGGATGTGGTGTGCCTTGGATCAAGTGCCGTTCCCTTTCTTCTCCAAACTTTTTTCTTCCCATCATTCTGGTACAGGTTGATCTTTGTCTCATCTGTCCATAGAATACTTTTCCAGAACTGAGCTGGCTTCTTGAGGTGTTTTTCAGCAAATTTAACTCTGGCCTGTCTATTTTTGGAATTGATGAATGGTTTGCATCTAGATGTGAACCCTTTGTATTTACTGTCATGGAGTCTTCTCTTTACTGTTGACTTAGAGACAGATACACCTACTTCACTGAGAGTGTTCTGGACTTCAGTTGATGTTGTGAACGGGTTCTTCTTCACCAAATAAAGTATGCGGCGATCATCCACCACTGTTGTCATCCGTGGACGCCCAGGCCTTTTAGAGTTCCCAAGCTCACCAGTCAATTCCTTGATTTTGCTACTCCAAGCATGTTTGATATCTCTCTGATGGATTTTTTCTTTTTTTTCAGCCTCAGGATGTTCTGCTTCACCTCAATTGAGAGTTCCTTTGACCGCATGTTGTCTGGTCACAGCAACAGCTTCCAAATGTAAAACCACACACCTGGAATCCACCCCTGACCTTTTAACTACTTCATTGATTACAGGTTAACGAGGGAGACGGCTTCAGAGTTAATTGCAGCCCTTAGAGTCCATTGTCCAATTACTTTTGGTCCCTTGAAAAAGAGGAGGCTATGCATTACAGAGCTATGATTCCTAAACTCTTTCTCCGATTTGGATGTGGAAACTCTCATATTGCAGCTGGGAGTGTGCACTTTCAGCCCATATTATATATATATAATTGTATTTCTGAACATGTTTTTGTAAACAGCTAAAATAACAAAACTTGTGTCACTGTCCAAATATTTCTGGCCCTAACTGTAGATAGGAGCCCTGTAGAACTTATAATGGATTGCATTACATGTATTCAAAGTAACTTACAGCTGATGTTTTTTTTCTGATGGAGCTGTTCACTTTTCCCATCTTTTCAATCTGGTCTAGACTGACATAACACTTCCAGCCGCAACTCATCTGCAGAGATTTGAACAAAAATACATCTGACTTCTCACATTTCCAGTCCCGTTCTAAGGCTGCCTTCACACTTGCAGATGCTCAGCAGCGTTCTGCGGAGGACATCTGCAAGCCTCTGTATACAGACCGCAGCCCTATCCTTTATAATGGGCCGCACGGAGTCTGCAGATGCTAGCAGACCGCCGTGCGCTCCCATTGCCCACCACGAGTGATCTGTGCGCATGCGGAGGCATGCGCACAGATCACACACTCCCGTCCGCACCGGGAACGTGACCTGTCACGTTCCCGGTGCGGACGAGAGTGTGTGATCTGTGCGCATGTTTCCGCATGCGCACAGATCACTCATGGCGGGCAATGGGAGCGCATGGCGGTCTGCAAGCATCTGCAGACACCGTGCGGCCCATTATAAAGGATAGGGCTGCGGTCTGTATACAGAGGCTTGCAGATGTCCTGCGCAGAACGCTGCGGAGGCATCTGCAAATGTGAACCCAGCCTAATCTATTTCCAGGTTGCACAAACTTCTCATCCTGCTGATAGCCCAATGCTTAGCCACTGCTGTTATATGTGTTCCTATTATTGCACCTGATGTGTGACACAATAACAGTGCTCCTCTCACTGCCCAACTTAATAAGGCCACCACTGTGCCTCTTACAGAGTAAATTGTCTCCTTTTTGCACTCTATTTGGTAAAACTGCTCCCTTGAAAATATTGACTTCCCTGTGCAATGCCCTGGAAAACAGTGCCCACTAGAATATAATAGTGTGCCATGTGCACATTTGACAGTCACAATGCCCACAATGCCCCAATAACAATAATGCTTAATTGCCCGATTTACATTTAATAAGGCCCCTTGAGTCCCTCCATATACACAGTATGATTGGCCCATAGCTCCCCTACATCCAGTACACAGCTCCCATTTGCACAATATAATAGGCACACAGCCCCCCTATATATGGTCTAATGGGCCCTCAGCTCCTCTATCACAGAATGACATCCCCAAAGCACCCCTGTATACAACATAATGGGCCAACAGCCACCCTATACAGTGTATTATGGGCCCAAATCTACCCTATACACAGTACAATAGGCCCAAAAGCTCCTGTATACATAGTACGATGGTTCCCTATACACAGGATGATGGGCCCACAACTCCCTACATACAGGTTCCTTACCGTTCCACACCTTGTCAGTTTGCATATACAGATGTTTGAAATAAAAAATCTAACAGGTCATAATGTTGTACAAAATCTGTCTCATCTATGATGGATCCTAATATATATATTCACTTGCGAGCAAACATCGCAGTCTCCATCTTCTTTTGTGGTCAGGTTATCAGTGAGAACGATGACTGGGAAATATGGCTGATTATCATGAGACACAGAGAAGAATTCTTTACTTGTCAGTTTTTAATTGTACCATGAGACAACATAGGACAAGGGATAGAAGGAAATAATAGAAGAAAGTCCTGGATATTATTTCTTTTTTTTTTTTTGCATTTTCTGAAGTTAGTGTTCCATTAAACTGGTTGTCTCAGAAATGGTATTGATTATATATCGCTAGGATATTCCATCAATGTTCAATCAGGGGGGTCCAGCCAATGTGCTCTCCACTAATGATGGCAATAGCTCTGCTTGGCTTCCTACACACAGTCCATTCAGTCAATTAGCTAGCCGCCTGGAAAAAAAGAAGAGTGAAAACAACAGAAATGGTATGACACTTTCCAAGTATTGCTGTCACGACATTCTAGCAATGAACAGAAGCACAGCAGTCACAACTCCATCAAGCAGACATTTATGCCATACTGCAGCAATATTCCATCAATGTCTGCTATGAGACAACTGATAATCAATATACAGAAAAAAATTATTCTCTTCTAAAAGTCTTGTTTCAAGGGAAAAGTACCATGCCATCTGTAGGCACTATACTAGGTGGTGGTAAAGAGTGCTTCAATCTCTACAAGATTAAACCTAGAGGACCTAAAGCCCCAGGCCAGGGTTGTACTTTCCATAGCAGCAGCCCACACGGCCGCTATGTGGCCCCTCAAAGCACCCTCCACATCATGTTAAGAGCTCATTGTTGGGTTGGGAAATTTGAGGGACATCCATAGTAGTAGTGTGATGGTCTGCTCCCGATGTTGAAGACTTTCTGGGGTAAAGGGAACAAGGAATTCGTCTGTCAACCAAAGAATCCTGAAGGAGAATGCCCGGCCATCTATTTGCGACCTCAAGCTGAAGCGCACTTGGGTTATGCAGTAGGACAATTATCAAAAGCACTCCAGGAAGTCCACCTTAAGAAAAATAAAATTAAGACTTGAGAGGCCTAGTCAAAGTCCTGACCTTAATCCAATTGAGATGCTGTGGCATGACCTTTAAAAAGGCGGTTCATGCCAGGTTACCCTAAATTTGGCTGAATTAGAACAATTCTGAAAAGATCAGTGGCCAAAATTCCTCCAGAGCATTGTAAAAGACTCATTGCCAGATATCACAAACACTTGAATGCAGTGGCTATTGCTAAGGGTGGTCCAACAGGTATTATGTTTAGGGGGCAATCACTTTTTCACACAGGGCCCTGGAGGTTTGGATTTCTTTTTCCCTTTGTAATAAAGACTTTCATTTATCATCATCTAATATTCAAATTTGTTTGGTGAGCTGAATCATTTAAAACATGCAAAATATGAAATCAGGAAGAGCAACTGCTCTTGGCATAGAATGTTTGAATGTGAGGCCAAATTCAAAATATCTTGTTACCTATATCATGCACATTACAATAAGGGGCAAAAAGTTGGAGGGGAGAGTTGTTGAATTGACTGCACATACTGTAGTGCTGCACCTTAATTCCTATGCAGTTAGAATTCTACAATTTGCTTTTATTAAATCTTATACCTGAATAAATTAGCTTTCAAAATAAGTCAAATTAATCAATATTGCTAAGATAATATGTCACTCACAGCTTGCTCCATCTAACAGACAGAACTTGGCAAGACGATTAAGTCCTAATCATTATCATATTTTGCATTTCTTATATTTTTCAAAAATAAAATATATTTAAATTTTACTCGGATTTCCAAATTTAAATAATTATAAATAGTTACAGTAATATGTGATTTAACTGTTTCTGGTTCAGTCTGAAAAACCTGGAGAAATGTAACACAATGAGAATGAGGACAGATATTTATAAGTTGGTAGTCAAATTTCTGCCCCTGAAGACACACCTAATTAACGTATAGTTATTGAATAGAGAGTGTTGAGTAAATTTAATGTTTCGTAGGCAGTTGTTAATGGGAACCAACCACCAGGATTGAACACCTGTAAATCAGTGCAGCAGGTGATTGACGTGTGCAGCATGACATCACTGTTTGGAGTTTGTTTTATCCGTCCTCTGTGGGCTTGTCCGTCTGCTGTAAGCCGAGCCCTGAAACCCCCTCCCTCTCATCCAGACTCACCTAGGAAGGGGGGGGGAGGGTTTACAGCAGAAAGACATGCCCACAGGGGAGGAATAAAAAGAACCCAAATAGTGATGTCATGCTGCACACTTCAATCACCTGCTGCACTGATTTACAGGTACTTAAATCCAGGTGGCTTGTTCCCTTTAAAATAGGACTTGCTCAACAACTTGGTGACTGCACGGCTTGTAAGAGGTACATTGTGGGATTAACCCAGATCTACATCAGGTTACGTTTGTAGCAGGTGTCCAATGTGAACCAACTCTGAATATTCTGTTGGGTCTGCATGTTCATCACTGGCTGATTCCATTTCTACTTCGAGTCTTGCGTACATCCCTAGCTAATCTAATATATACATTTTCACAGCATGCTTCAGTGAAGTGAAGGCCAAAAGAAACTGTTTTCAACACTATGAAGTCTACAAGGAATTATTGACTTTCTTGAAGAAAAGTATCGAGGAACCTATTGTTATCTCTGCACATTACATTCAGTTTAATCTTTGTATATTTTCTACAGCTGTGATGTTGTTCCCCTGTTACATTGTTTTCCAGCCAACCAGATTACTGGAGATATTGATTTTTTTCCTTTCTGGAGAAATTCTTGTAAACAACATTATCAATCGACTCCAAACTGGACACGGAAGACTGGTTGTGATCTAGTCTCATTACCTTCCAACATAAGACGCTGCACGCTTACAATGTGTGATACCTGAATGTGATGTGAACAAAGATCTCTAAGACTTACCACTTTCTATCAAGCATTAGTGATTTGCTCCACTGTATTTTTTTTTAGTGTTTTCTATAGTTAGGGTGAGGTCTGACATATCAGAATTGATGCTAATTTGCGCACATAAAAACTGCAACAAGTTGCTGTATCAATACAATACAGATAGGTTTTATGACATTAACATCCATAAGGAAAAACTTGTAAAAATGTGAAATATAGTGCTAAATGTGAAGAAATCGTGAAAATCCATCATTACACAATATACTGTAGTTATCATTAGAAACACTTGGAAGATAATACAGTATATGTTGTGTATGTCACTTGAAGCAAGGATCTCCATGTTGTGACTTGCCTACTTTGGACACATCATACAAAGAGAAAAATCACCAGAGAAGGACAATATGGTAGGAAGAATAGAAGGTACAAGGCGAAGAGGAAGACCAGCAACCCAATAGCTTGATACTGTCAAGATAATGGTGGAAAAGACCCTGGTGGACCCATCTAGGCTGCACAAAATCGATCTTCCTACAGAGCACTCATCCATTAAGCCTCCATGGCTCAAGATTGAGCTGAAGGCCAATAAATAAATAATAATTATTATATATTCATTTATCGAAAGGTTTATTTTGCCTTAATTGTCTTTCATATTGGGAGATGAGCTGTGCTGCTGACCTAACGTCTACTGATATTTGTTGGGACATACTCAAGATCAACAGATATTGTGCACCTGTTTGGTTATAATGAATAGGACTGGACTGGTCCCACTCACCTACTAATATGGGGGAACCTTTTAATATAGAGTGATAATGATAACCACTATTCTACCTGTGCTTTATCAATAATTATAATAATTAGGATTCTTTTACCAAATTAAACAGCTGCTTGTGTTATTTTCCCTCACTTAATGTAAAGCAAGAGAACCTAGTGCAGTCTATTGATTCCCTTTGATACGTCCTTTCCAGATCCAGCAAAATTTTTCTTCGTTGCTTGTAGGGATGGGCGAACCCGAACTGTAAAGTTCAGGTCCATACCGAACACCTGATGTTCGGGCACAGACCCTGAAAGCAGACGTCCCTGGGAAACTCCTGTTACAGTCTGGGTTTGGTGCAGGGGTGGGGGAGCTGTAGAAAAAATAGAAAATGGTGATTAAACAGCATCATTTTACTTACCAGCATAGCAGTGTCCTCCAGCTTGTACTTCTGGGGCCGCTCATTAACTTCCTGGGTATTCACTGCTGAAGGGCGGAACAGCCAATCACAGATGCTGTCACACAGAATGGGTGTCTGTGATTGACTGTTGAAGTATTCTGGAATCAACCCGTACAATCTAGCATGGTAGATGCTAGAACGTATGGTCTGTTTTCAGGTTACTCTGACAGCCAATCACAGATGCCCATTCTCTGTGACAGTGTTTTTGATTAGCTATTTCGCCCCGAACCCATGGATTTACATCATAGTACTGTAAAATTAAATAAATAATTAAAAAAAGATGATGTAGGATTCGCTGAATTTTTGATTCTCAGTGTAGATAAAGCTTACAGCTATGGGCTGCCACTCCCAGCTGCTTGGCTTTACCTTGGTCGGCAATCAAAATACAGGGAAGCCTGCATCAGTTGTGAACTCAGATGACCTTGATGAACTGCATTATGGCACCCATATCCCAGCTGTAAAATGAATGCTTCTCTCACTCACTTAAGACAGTTTACCGAATGCTTTGATGTAGTTCATCGGGGTGTTCCGAGTTTACAGCTGACAAGTCAGCTTTGAACTTGGATGACCCCAAGACTGACGTCACCGCTAACACATCCAAAGTCATTTACTTGGCAGTGTGTGTGTGGTGACCGGACATTCCTGTCTCTCTGCCTTTGAATTATTGAGGATTTGGCTTTCAGTTATTAAAGATGAGAACCCAGGTTGTCTTTTGCAATTAAAATATTTTTTCTCGGTGTTGTGTTTTTTATTATTTACTAGTGATTCATAGTGGTTGGGTCTAACATTGTCCCGACATTTTGTATTTCGGGCTTAGTACCAGCTGCCAATACAAACCAGGCCTTTACCCCTTTATTGCCCAGCGTGCCACCACCACGAGGGCTGCTGGATGAGCCAGTTAAAGTGCCTGAAATTGACGCTATAAAAGAATGCTCTATTTTCAGGGTCGGCTCTGGGCTGCAATTTTCAGAGGGTGGCGAGGGGGCCCAGAATGCTTGGGCCTTACCACACTGAGAATCCCAGCCCTCAGCTGCCTCGGTTTTACCTTGCCTGGAAATATAATATAGGGCAAAGCCCACAATTTTTTTTTCAATTATTTATTTAAATACTTTAAAAAAAATAATGATCTTCCATGTATTTTGATTGCTAGCCAAGGTAAATCTAGGTAGCTGGGGGTAGCAGCCTGTAGCTGTCGCTTTATCTGTGTTGAGATAAAAATACAGTGAAGCCCTACATAATTTTCTTTTTAATTATTCATTTATTTTGGATGTCAGTCAATGGATGAGGGGTGGCAGAACAGCCAATCACAGACCCTGTCACAGAGAAAAGGCAACTGTGATTGGCTGTTGGAGTAACCTGAAAACAGCCCATACATTCTAGCATCTAGCTTGTATGGGAGATGCTAAAATGTATGGGCTGCTCCACCCTTCAGTAGTGAATGCTCAGGAAGTTGATGAGCGGCCCCAGAAGAACAAGCGGGAGGATGCTGGTATGCCAGAAAGTAAAATGATGCTGTTTAATCTCTACCTTCTTTCTTTTTACAGCCCCCTGTCCCATCTCATAACTTTAAAGTACACATTCGTTCAGGGTTCGCACTCAAGTTCGAGTGACGTATGGTCCTGTACTCAGACTTTAAAAAAAAGTCCAATCAGGTCTGCCAAACCCGAACATCGGCGGGTTCGTCCATCACTAGTTGCTAGACGCTGCCATATACTCTGCAATCTGCACCAACAATGGAGGGGACAGCAATGTTGGTATTACTGGGTGAAGAGACATGGTACAACCAAGTGAATTTGTGTGGCCAGTGATGTAATTATGAATCTGATGGGCCCCAATGCAAGATTGTTCAGAAGCATGGGCTCTTGCAGTGTTCTAAATCCTACAAAGACTTATGAATGGCCCCCCTCCTTCATTATGTATTAATGCTGATAATGATCGAGACCTGTGGTGCCACACAGACAGAGAATGTGTGTGCTTTTGCATCACTGCTAGTTAGTAGGGACTAATAACTCCCTGCTTTGATGTATAGGGCAGCACCACACCCTATTCAAATTCCCAGTAGGCTGCTTGGAATTTACATATTCTAAGTGTATATTGACCTGGGTTTGATTTTCCTGGTATCTCCATAATCGACTTGTGTGATCCCTGTTACTGACTCAGTATTGACGGACTGACTTATCCCTCTTGTTGACTTTCAATTCTGTCTCTAATTCTGGCCTCCTGGTTCTGACCTTAGCTACCTCCTGATCTTGTCTCTGATTCCTAATTAAGTCTAGTATCTGCCCTCTCTGGTTTTCACATGGCTACTTGACTTTGCTTCACCGGCCAACAGCTACTCTATGGACACTACCTATGAGTATCTGTTGTATAGAAGTTAAAGCGTAAAAGCCAGGATAGCTCTTGGAGTGGCCTGTGCAGAGTCAGTCCACAACATTGATTTTTTTTCTTTTTGAGTGATGTCTTTTTAATTTTATATTAGCCATTATTGACGAGGATCCTGATGTGTGTTCCCACACCTCGTACATATCATCAAAATGCTGCACTAATTTTTACTTTACAATTTTAAAATTTTGTTAACCCTTAAGCACCAGACATTTGTTGTTTTGGTGCTTTGTTACTTCTTCCCTTGGTCCATAACGTTTATATTTTTCTGTTGAGAGAGCCAAACAGGACCTTGAATTTTGTGGGATGAGTTATAGTTCTCCCCTCTGTGGTCTCTCCTTTGAGCTGTCTTCCCCCTGTGCACTCTCAATAGGACTGGCAATGGAATATAAATTGTTCTGTAGCAACTGTTATATCACTGAGATTGAGCAGCCGGTCAAGGCTGAATAGGACTGAAAACGCAATATAAGATGTACTGCAGCAGCTGTTATGTCACTGAGATTGGACAGAAGGTTCTGGCTCAATAGGACTGGCAGCGTAATATAAGATGTACTGCAGCATCTGTGATTTCACTGAGATTGGACAGAAGGTCCAGGCTCAGTAGGACTAGCAACATAATATAAGGTGTTCTGCAGCAGCTGTTATGATTGTTATGATTCATTGTTATGATTCAATGCTGAAAGATGCACTTCAGTGTAGGATTGTTAAGTATTTCGACCGTATCGCTACCCTACACTACAATCTGTGCCATGTCTGTGACACAGGTTTAGTATTTTCTATTGTTTATTCTTTTTATTTTATGATACAGTATATATCGTATTGTTTTTACCCTTTTTAAAATACCTTGTATATTTTTATAAACATTGCCAAGTTTTCAGATTAAATATATAAGATGTAATAGCCTCATTCCTCTTGCTCTACAAACTGCATCACTGAAGCCTTGTAGGCCAAACATTACCAGTAACAGGTGTCCATTCAGCCTGTATAAATGATTGGTGGTGGCAGCTAATTTTCTTGGGGCTATTGTGGAGTTTGGAGGTGACTCTACCAAAGTATATATTAGTGCATCTCAATGAATTACAATATCATCAAAAAGAGAATTTATTTCAGTAATTCAATGCAAAAATTGAAACACATATATTATATAGAGTCATAACACATAGAGTGATCTATTTCATGTGTTTATTTCTGTTAATGTTGATGATTATGGCTTGCAGCCAATGAAAACCCATAGGTCGTTATCTCAGAAAATTAAAGTAGGGAGGATGAAGGACTTTGAGACATCAAAGGGTGAATATAATATTGATTTATTGGTCAACGTGTTTCAGGGCTCCCAGAAATGTCCTAAAACATGGCAATATAATATTGCTTTTTGATGATATTTCATTGAGATGCACTAGTATATATTCAGTGTTTTGGAACGGGGTGTGTATATACGGTACTAAACGTTCATTGTGAAAGTGCCCAATAATCGGCATAGTAGCAAAAGAAGCCGTCACCTCATCCATCAATTGCGTATTGTCCTGACGATTGGAGGCAGACTGCTGATCGTGACAAACTGGTGACAGAGGTGGGATATCTGCATGATTCCTGGGCTGCCACTTATGATAATGAGATTTCACAAGATTTTATCCACAATCCTAGTACTGAAATACACAAAATCCAGATAGAAAATCCACGTTGTATCTGGCCTATGTAGTTAAATCATTTGTGCTGATAAACAGAAAATGATGGTATTTGTCCTAAAAGTTGTATTTGTGATGCTTCTGTATGAATGTTTCACTTGAATTTTTGTGTAGCAAAGAATTTCTTACTTTTCTGATTAGAAATGCTACTCATTCCCCTCATGACATAGCATATCAGTTGTCTTCCTATGTCACCTCCGGCCGTGCCACATTTCTACACCCAAACTCATGGGTGTAAGAATATTGCATCCTGTAGTGCTCCATGCCACTCACCACCGCCAGCGGCCTGATGGCTGACGCATCTACATGCCGCACACTGCGTCAAAATACCCCATCGCACACATCCAAACACCGTTCATAGGCTCCACACACCATTAGCGGTGCTGCTGCATGCTCCCCCCACCCCGCTCCCAGCAGTCTGCCAGGTCTCCCCCTCCCTGCTCAGTCTTCCCTGTTGCCCGGTCGCCACCACTCCCCTCTGAAGCCTCCGACTCACCTCTCTTCCTCTGGTTGCCTACAGGACCTTTGGTGATGTCACAGTCACATGACTGATCACATGACTGGGACATCACTACAGGTCTATATCTAAAGATAGGGAAACAAAAGGCGCAATAGGGTCTTATCGTTATTTTCCAAAGAATAATAGTGATTGTCACTGCTCACCTGAGTTGGTTGTGAGACTCACAACCAGGATATGGACTTAGTACAGCTGCTGCTAGATCCACCCTCCACGTGCAAGGTGGTAGATATGCATAAATCCAATGGACGGTGTTTCTGTGATCCGCGCTAACTGTATATAGACAATGACCACAAGGATCTGCGGATGATGGTGCTTTATTTCTACGCAATTCAGAGCAAACCTCGCTCCTTCTTCAGGAATGCACAACGTGGTCATTGTCTACATACAGTTAGCATGGATCACAGAAACACTGTTCATTGGATTTATCACTGCAGATCTATGACAGTCCTACACTGCACTCAGCACAGCACAGGGTAGGAGGGTGAGCGGGGACGAGGAGAAAAGACAGCCATAGAGGGGGGACAGACTGCCACAGAGGATAGAGAGACAGCTACAGATGGGGACAGACTGCTACATAGGAGAGAGAGACAGCTACAGAGGAGGAACAGACTGCCACAGAAGAGAGAGAGACAGCTACAGAGGGGGGACAGACTTCCACATAGGAGAGAGAGAGACATCTACAGAGGGGAGAGGCATCTACAGTGGGGAGAGACATCCACAGAATGGAGAGAGACAGCCATTGAAGGGAGAGGCTGACACAGAATGGAGAAACTACCACAGAAGGCAGAGAGCCACAGAGGGGACAGACAGCCATGAGGAGACAGAGGGAGAGACAGCGCACAGACACCATCCTTCCAATGTGATAGCATCGGGCTCACATCTAGTTTGATATAAGGAAGAACACATCTGTAAGGTGGCTTTTTTTCTTAAGTGGGGCCTGTGATGGTTTTGCTGTCATTTTTGTGGCTTTTTCCTTAAAATTATATGTTAGAGAGTGGATAGCTGTTAATGTGTTAATTCTTTTAACTGCTTCGTGTCTTTTGTAAAAGAAGTAATGAAAGACTGAACAAATATACAGTTATGTCATTTCTGCAGAACCTGCTTGAAAAAGCTGTCATGTGGACATACCCAAAGGTTACATACACACTGTGTCTTTTTGTCACACTGGAAAATACAATTCAGAATGCACGGCACAACATAAATGATACAATAGGATGGAATTGGGTAAGGGAGGCCCTAATGGTAGGGAACAGGGGATGGTACACCTTCTGACACTAGCCTGTCCCTGTCCCTGAACTGCTCTACCACTGTATGTGGGTCCTTATCCTCAACCGTCGTCATGTGCCTTGTCCCTGGCTGTCACCTATTCTCACCCAGACCAGTGCTCACCAGTCAGTGAATACACTACACCGCGCCACTGGTGTAATCCAACATCCGGAGAGGTAAACATACAGCGGATATCAACAAAAACAATACAACAACTGTATTTGGTATCTGCTGTTAAAACTTTACAAGAAGCTGAATGAATGGCACCAGGACAGGAGGTCTCCAGCAGCAAATTCACCAGGACCACCGGAGACCTCCACACACCATGAATGATGAGCATAGAATGGGATCATCTATAACCAGTGTCAGGGGATGGGTCATGGAACCTATTTAAAGGGAAGGGGGAGCGGTCACTCACCAGCATCACCTGACCCAGCACTAAACAGATGATACCAAGCAAGCAAACTGAGATTAACTCTTGCTAGTGCAAAAGAAAGTAAACACATGTAAACTACAATAGACTCTTTAGCTGTCACAAATCTCCTAAAGACGTCTTTTAGATACGGACAGAGCCACAAAGCTTTCTCATGCTATGCCACTTCAAGAAATTTCCAGCAGCCTGCCGTTTTTCTGAATCCGCAACCTAAAACTTTTGCTCTACAACGTGAAGCTCAGGAACTGCCTGAAGAAAGAGCACATAAATACACAATGTGTCAGCACACAGTGATTAATGAATACATGAACACCAAGATTGCTTAAAAAGTTAATAACTTAAGGTACTTAGTGTTTTTTAACCAAAGAGTGCAAAAGTCATTCAACCACATCAAGGAATGCCTAAATATTGATGGCACCTATACACTTTCCCAGTTCAGATGAGGCCTAGTTTGGAACATCAAAACCAACAGAAAAATAGTAAGCAAAATACCCTAAAACAAATTAATAAAAAAAAACTGTCAAGGGCATAAAAGTAAAAACAGTAAAAGTAAAATTTGATCAAAAAATGCGCAAGCCATCCCACCATGTCAAGGCGACCTCATTGGGACCGTCCCTACCTAACCATAAAAAAACCTTACCAGATGTTGGTGACATGAATCTGAAAAAGAACTAAGTAGGGCCTGGGTTCCAGTGCAGAACTCCAAGCAAGCTCTGCACACTAGTATAATGTCCAGCTCTTATAAGGTAGACGTTGTATGCACATAGTCAAAGAAGCAACATTTTCTGATGGAGTTTCCACTGGAAAACGTATTATTTTTTTAAACGCCTCCAAAATCCTCCTTTGGCGCATATGAGATAAAAGCACTTTTAAGAGCATGTGCCTTTATCAAAACATGAGCTAACATTCCAGCACACCCAATCTCCCTCTATTACCTCTATTTTCAGGGTGGATATATTCAGTTACTAGTTTTTGAAAGCTGATCTGAAGCCCTCATATAACAAGAAAAAGCAGATGACATACGGGTTGTTATAACATGGCCTATATAGTCATTGTGATTCATCTTGTAAATCTCTGATGTGGATATGCTCTGTAGCTAAAGGCCTTTCTATCTATTTTCAATACAAAACTAAGTGCTCATTCAAAATCAGACATCACCTCTCTGCTCTTCAGAATCCTGGAGTGTGTCGGCTATATCCTCCTTTTTCACCTCTCACTCCCTATAGCTCAATGTGGATAAATCCAAACTCATTATCTTTCCTCCATCTAATGTATCTTCCCTACCAGATCAATCTATCATGGTAAATGGCATCACACTCTCTCCCACACCTGAAATCCGCTGCTTCTTAGTAACTTTTGACTCTGTCCTGTCCTTCAGATCACACATCCAACCTCTCGCCACCTCCTGTTGCCTTCAGATCAAAAATCTTTCCAGAATCTGTCCATTCCTCAGCCCTCAATCTACTAAAACACTTGAACGTGGCCTCCCTGCTAACACTCTTGCACCTCTCCAGTATTTCCTCAACTCTGCTGCCTGACTAATCCACCTCTCTCCTTTCTACTCCCCTGTTTCTTTATACTGCAAATCCCTCCACTGGCTCCCAATTCCTCAACGAATCCAGTTCAAACTATTGACATTGACCTATAAAGCCATCCATAACCTGTCCCCTCCCAATATCTCCGAACTAATCTCCCAATACCTTCCCTCACATAATCTTCGATCCTCACAAGACCTCCTCCTCTCCACATTTATTAGTTCTTCACCCAATCACCTCCAAGATTTCTCCAGAATATCCCCCATCCTCTAAAATTCTGCACCCAAAACATCCGATTATCCACCACACTTGGATACTTCAGTCAGAACCTGAAATCCCATTTCTTCAGGAAAGCTTACAACTAGCAATGGCCACGCTGCCGCCTCACCACCACCGGAGCTAAGGCTCCAACGCCACTGGAGCTGCCGCCTCACCAACACCGGTTCTTCTGCAACCTTGACCTACTGTCTCCTCCCCATCGTCCTGTAGATTGTAAACCCGCAAGGGCAGGTTCCTCTCCCATCTGTACCAGTCTGTCATTGTAAATTTATTTACTGTAAATTATTTCTAGAATTTTGTATGTAACCCCTTCTCATGTACAGCTTGATGGAATTAATGGTGCCATATATATATAAATAAATAATAAATTCACATGTCGATTTTTACATATGAGTTCTATCAAAGATGGTCAGAGATAGAACTTTTAGCCATTTCAGTCTATAGCACTGTTCACATCTCTGTGTATTTTTGCAGACCAACTGAAAAGAGATCTGTGTGATTTTGAACCAACTTACGGATCAAACTTGCCAAGTCAAGACTGTGTCAGTAGAAAGAATGGTTAACCCTTGGATGCCATCCTAGTACTGTCTGTTTTTCATTGACTATTTAATAGGAAAAGCTTCAGATACCTCCATCAGGTTTTTATGTATGTGAGAAAAATTGATGGGATTGTGATGGTAAAAGTTGCCCAACGGAACAAACATCGATAAAAGTCTGATAAAACAACATAGAGGAAAGTCAGCTCATTGTTTGCATATGAGAAAGTCTCTGAATGAGCCCTTACTTTATATTTAATAAAATTATATATTTTCATTACTAAATTCTTTACATTTTCACTTTTCCAAGCCAAGTCTTCTACAATGTATCTTACACATCTCAATAATAACCTACTGATAGCACATCCATCATTACGGTCACACCAGCCGAGCTCTTCAGCATTCTTATCAATCACACAATCTCTATCCCATACTTTTTGCTCTAGGCCATGAAGTCCTGTACAACTCAGTATTAAAACGTATATCATAAACTTACATGACGTTGCTCTTCCATGGGACCTCATTTTGTATACCAAGGCGTCCCACAGGATCACTTCATTGTGAAGGTAAATCCATAAATGTGCTTATAAATGTGTCTACACTGGAGATCTCCATTGGGAGATTCACTTGTGTGACATATGATATGATCTCTAATCACCGGTACAGGAATCATATGTCCTACGAGCTACATTAATAACACAAACTGTGATTGGCTGCTGTGATCACTTGGATATTCACCAATCCGTCCCTCCAGGAAAATAAAAACATTTGATTTTTTTATCTTATAACTTTTCCTATTATTCAATTAACTTCTCATAATCTCATACTCCCAATCCATTTGTCAGTCAGATACAGCTCAAGTCTCGTAGCCATGTCCATCAACAGCAAAAAGAGGCAAAGACATTTTCCTTTATGGGCAAACCATTTCCGTGACTGTTATTAGAATGGAGTACAAAAATATTAATTGTCACGTAAAGGGGGCAATAGTTGGTAGAAAAGATGAATAACATTTCATCCTACCCTCCTGCCTATGGTAAAGTTCAATTTATCTATGGTGCTCGGAGACATCTAAGAGAGAGAATCCTGAAGAAGATACAACTCGGTAACAGAAAAAAAGTAAATCCAGCACTCCAGATTATACCGCCACGAGAAAAATGTAAGATCCAAGAGTTTATTGACTCATGTTAAAAAATTATTAAAAACATTATGATAGAAACCTGATGCATTTCAGATACTTTAATCATCTATGATTAAGGGTCATATTATTTACGGTGAGTATAGGAAACGCCTCCGTTTCCCACATAACGTTTTTAATAATTTTTTAACATGAGTCAATAAACTTTTGGATTTTACCCAAATCCCCGTGGCGATATCTTCTTGAGTGCTAGATTTGCTTGTTTTCTGCTACCAAGTTGTAAAGAGGACAGTACCTTTAACTTCTTCAGGACAATATTCTTTTTTCATGTTTTAAGTATCTATATGTTTTACATTATGATCATTATTGCTGTTATTACTGGGAAAAAAGGAGGTGGAGTTCTGAATTTTTTATGTTTTTTAATATATGTAAAATATATTTTCCTTAACCCTCATTTTTTAGTACCCTGGTGAACTTCAATCTGCAATTATCGTATTTTGTGGATTATTACACACACTTTTCCCCACAAAACTGGGGGAAAATGGGGGCGCTTCTTATATTCCAGATGTAGCTTAGTGGGGGGGTGGCCTGGTGCACAGCTTGTGATGAGTGTTTTCTGTCCATGTGCCCCACAGAGCTTTGGGCTCCAAACAACAGGTCAAGTTGCCCTAATGAATAATTGCCCTTTACCTCTGGGCCCTGGTGCAGCTGCACCGGCAGTATGTCTGCCACTGCCTTCAGATGACTGCCTAAGGCTAGGGTTAGATTAGCGCCATGCATGCGCTAAAAGCCAGCGTTTTTTTCTTGTGCAAATGTAGAAAAATGCATCCGTTAATGCCCCCATAGGCTCCCATGTTAAAAATGCATTGCAAAAGTGCCTTTGACGCTAGGTGTTTTTGCAAAAGCACCAAAAAACGTGGTCTGCTGCAGTTTTGGTGCTTTTGCAAAAACACATGCATTTTTTTTAACATGGGAGGCTATGGGGAGCGCATGAGTTAACGCATGGTACATATATGTACCATGCATTAACGCAAGCGTTAACGCATGTGCTAAAAATGAAAAAATTGCCATAAAAATGTCAAAGGGAAAAATAGGATCCTTTGATGCATCCTTCTAACGGATGCATGGTCCTAAATGTGACCCTAGCCTAACTACCTATGAACTGACATCTTTTCCAGTAGTGCCCAATGGATCGTTGGTTTTCTTTCACATTCTACTACACTTAATGTGGTTAACATCTTGCCTGACCATCAGGAGGAGTTGAAGCTTTCAGGCAGAGTTGTGCCTTTTACAAGCAGCAGTGCCACCTACATTAACAGTTATTTTATCTACCCAAAACCTCTACAATATGGAGTAATGCTTTTTTTGTCTTTTTCCTTTAGATTTGACTGGTCCCTGGCTGCCATGATAACTCCACGATCAAGCTGCGGGAGGGCTAATGAGAGGCGGCCATTTAAGGGCCCTTTCACATCAGCGTTTTTTTCAAATCGCGGCAGATGCGGTGAAAAAAACCGCATCTGCCGCGATTACCGCATACCGGCTGCACTTGCGGCATGGTTGCGGCGCGGTTGCGGTAAACGCCATACAAGGTATAGGCGGACTTGCGGCAGGTGCGGCAAGTGCAATTTTGGCACTTGCAGCAGGTGTGGCCGCGAAAAAAAATGCTGTCAGCCGCGGTTTTTTTCGCGGCTGCACCTGCCGCAAGTGCCAAAACCGCACTTGCCGCACCTGCCGCAAGTCCGCCTATACCATGTATGGCGTTTACCGCAACCGCGCCGCAACCGTGCCGCAAGTGCAGCCGGTATGCGGTAATCACGGCAGATGCGTTTTTTTCACCGCATCTGCCGCGAATTTCAAAAAACGCTGATGTGAAAGGGCCCTAACTGTTGCTGTGAGTGTTTGACAGTGGCATTTACCTGTTAAACAACACAGATCAGCGCTATTCATGGTCACTGGGACGGGTACTCAGTACCGGACCGGGGTGTATGCTGGGGATATTACGGCAGTCTTGGTCTGTACCGTGTCCCGGGCCCACAGTAAAGGGTTTTGGGGGTTATTTACAGGGGAGAGTTTGTCGTGACTCCGCCCACGGGTTGTGGTCAGAGTGACCACCGCAGCTGCAGAACCTCCGGGGATGATGTTTGGCAGCTGGGGATGTAATGGCTCTTCGCAGGTAGAGCTTGGTTCCCCGGGGCAGTGATAGTAATAGTCTATGGATCCCCTGTATACATCCCGTAAGTGACTAGTTATGACAATATACAGTACATCAAAGATCATTAAGGGTACCTTTACACGCGGCTACATTTCTAGGGTGGCTACAGGTAACTTACTGGTTGCAGTGAAATCATGGAGAGATTATTCCATTTGTACACAGCAACAAGATACAACCTTGTCTCCATGATTTCACTGCAACCAGTAAGTTACCTGTAGCCACCCTAGAAATGTAGCCGCGTGTAAAGGTACCCTAATGGTACCTTTACACGCCGCCACAACAGGATGCATACAACCCGCTACAGGCTACAAATGTAGCTTGTCGAGCCAATATTGCCCGTAGTAGCGGCGTCTGAAGACGGGACGACACAGCCGGCTACAGATACCTCTGTATCCGTGCACTGCCCATAAACATATGGCAACATCGCCGATTGTAGCGAGCTGTATCGGCGTGTAAAGAAGCTACAGAAGGGAACTCTGGACACCCGGCGATGTAGCTGCAATGTGGCTAAGGCGTCACCCATGCTCCGTGATACCGCGCCCCTTCAGCGATCATTGGTGGAAGATGCTGCGTTACGATTGGCCCTTGCCTCACAGCCCTCCATCTTGGATGAGCTGTCCCTTCAGCACTACACATACGCGCCGTATGCACGATCAGATAGTAGTACAATTACGCGGACACACACTTGAACGTAAAATCATAAATGGCCCATGATCTACATACAGTGTGCACATCCTATCAACATGATAACGAATAATGCGGGACACAGCGCACAAGTGTGTGTTACGTACCGCTCTGGCTTATTGCACAGCAGCTGCCGTAGAAGTGTTCCGGGTCTGGCAGTGCGCGCAGCGCGCACACAGATGCACACAATCCCATAGCACATCGGAGGAGATTACCCAGTAGACAGATCAGAGCCGTGTTGTACGGACTGCACTGTGGGTCTTCTGCAGTAGGGGCCGCATAAGTGTGTCGGCCGAGTCACTGCGTGTTGGGCTACTTATAAAGGTGCGTCACCCCCACAGCGGTCGTAATGACGTCATGACGTTGGTTTCATTTTCACTCTGCCTGCAAGGTGCCAGCCCCGCCTCTGCACACACCATAGCAGTCATGGCAGCCGTGCACCGCGCCGCAACATGGGGGATGGCGGAGCTGATCATCCTCATTGATCATTGCGACCGTCGGGACTATTGGGGCCACCATCACCACCGCCACCCCAGGCTGCGCAATCGGTGCACCGTGCGGCGGATCCAGCGGGCCCTGCTCTGCCAACTGGGGGTACAGAGGACAGTCAAAGCGATCCAAAAAAAGATCGCTGACTTGAAGCACAAGTGCCCAGGTCGCATACTGGACATCCGTGCCAGGATTGCCAGGCTGCGTGGTGAGTAATTGTTGCCCCAAAACACACACCGCCACATGTGCATGTCCCACAATACACAAAAAATGATGGAAACATATGACAAGGGACAGTCTGGCCTACACAATCAAACACATCTTCACAGTGTTGTGCTCATCCAGTCAGGCCTAAAAATGTCTCACACGCACAGTCCATGCATACAACATGAGTGTATGCATCCAGCATCACCTGGTTGATGCTAAGTAAGGCTGGGGTCACACACACAGATATCTGCCCACATATTGTTTGCACATCTCTGTTTGCAGTCAAATCATGGTCACATGTTGACATTTGGAGACAGCCTCAAAATGGAACAATGTGTCCATGCTTTCACTGCAACCAGAGATCTGTCAACAATATCTGGCCACATATCTGTGTGTGTGTGACCCCAGCCTTAGCCGTCAAATACATACCCACACAAGCTCTTTGTAGGACAACAATGTGTAGGCATGATCTTATTACGTCTTTTATGTTCAAATTTCAAACTAGATGCTGAATCCTCATCAGAAGAAGGGCCCCATGCCCCACCCCATCAGGCTCAAGTGGCACCCTTGTCCCCAGGGTCAACACCTTCCCCCGGGCCTCAGGAGCCAGACGTCCCGTCACCCACCGGGACAGAGGACGTGGAGGACCAGTCCGCACCTGGCAGCCCGCTGGAGTGTGACCAGCTGTCCCCATCTGCCTGGCTGCTGGAGGAACACATCAACTCCCCACAGGAGGGCGAGGAGCAGCAAGTACCTGGCGGCCCAGAGGAGTCTTTGCCCCGTAGCCCAGGACCACTGTTACCCCTGAACCACATAATGTGGCCACGGAGCCCCAGCCCGGGAGTAACACCACCTCCCACTGTCTCCAGCTCAGTGGCGAGTCCTGGGGTGACCATGTCCCCACACAGTGACTATGGTGGTAAGTGGGTTATGTTGCCACAGACACCCTGCACACTGTTGCTTAAATTTCATCTGGGGCCAAACAATTTATGTAAATAAAGTAAACCATGTTGGTTCACCCTTTTTCCAGATGGTGAACGTGCGGGCTCATATGGATGGAGCTTGACCCCATCTCCCTCCCCGTCTGATGGTGAACTGGATTTGGAGGAACAGGGTAAGTGGATGGTTGCGGCCAGTCATGACTAACCATCAGCAGTGACGACTGTGTACTAAAGTTTGTGTTTACTCCCAATACAGGTGCCCCTACCATGGAGGAATTCATCCAGGCCCATCAGGCATTTGTGGCCCGTTTGACCACGGCTCTACAGCGTGGCCTGCAGGACCTTGGCCGCCTGGCTCAAATGCTGGCGGACCTACACCCACACCATGGTTCACACCCATGAATTTGAGGGATGCATTGTATCCTGGCCAAACATGGCCCCACAAACAGTTGTCCTTGTTGGACCCTAAAATTTTCACACGTTGGCTTGTTGCCTTGCAAAAGTGAAAATATTTTTTTTTTTTTTTGCCCCCGTTGGGCTCTTTTCTTATAGTGTCCCACATTGGGACCATCACAAGTGTGGACTGGCTAGCCCCATCTGGCCTACAATCCCTATACTGTCCCACATTGGGACCATCACAAGTGTGGACTGGCTAGCCCCATCTGGCCTACAATCCCTATACTGTCCCACATTGGGACCATCACAAGTGTGGACTGGCTAGCCCCATCTGGCCTACAATCCCTATACTGTCCCACATTGGGACCATCACAAGTGTGGACTGGCTAGCCCCATCTGGCCTACAATCCCTATACTGTCCCACATTGGGACCATCACAAGTGTGGACTGGCTAGCCCCATCTGGCCTAAGCCTTCCTTGTATGATGGCAAATGTCTGTGACACATGTATGTTTACAATACAATGCTGTTCTAACTTTGTTATACGCTCCTTCATGTGACCTTACTAATATTTGGTGACCAAACCTCACCATAACCTAACTATGTGAGGCACATCACAACATCCCTTTGTGAATGTGCTAAGACATTCCAAATGAACCGATGGTGATCCTGCTGAGCGAGCACTGGCCCATATTGTGTGGCTTGGGGAAACCTATTATTGGCCACAATTACATTCACCCCCAAAAACCCACACAATCCTTATTCTGAAATGAATACACAATTGTGTTAATAAATAAAATTTATTCCAGCCTGGAATTTAAAATAAATTACAAATAATAGAATTTTTGTGGAAAAAAAATTAAAAAAAACCACAAATTATGCCCAAAACTCAATCAACAAAATAAACATATAAAACGCAATTCCTGAAATTATAAAGTCCAGACTGCCAATTCTGTGCATTGGCTACTAGTGTCCAAATTACTCCTCTTCTGTCGGCTCTGACAATGCCGCATCCCCCCTCCTCTGAGGGCAGCCCCGACCTGCCCCAGAACGTCTGGTTGAACGACGATGTGTTGAGGGGGGATGGGGTGACTGTGGCGGGGCCGGTCTTCTCACGGGCCGAGATGGGGCAGCTGGTGAAAGGGGCCACAAGGTGTGTTGCATGGGGGAGGGGACGTGGCAGCCCCATTGAAGGGCCCCATCATCGGCAGCATCAGCGGCATTGTGGAAGACCCTCAGAAGGATCTTCTTCTGGAGCGGCTCCATCCCTCGCATTCTGTTGCTCATGTAGAGGGCGTCGGGGTCCATGTGGGTCCGTTGTTCATCCAACAACACGCGTCGGGCCCAGGTCGCCAGCTCCGTCTCAGGTGGTGCAGGACGTCGGCGGCGACGGATCCCGGAGCTGGGACCTGGGCCTGGACCCACATCACTCGCCGCGCCCTCCTGCTCAGCCCCAGATGTCATGGGCTGAGCATCATCAGCAACAGAATCCTCGGCAATGGAGCCGTCCTCTTCTGGGGCCTGTGGGTGGGGAAAAAAAAAAAAAAAAACATTAGTGGAGGCAATATCAACTGTATACATTCACAACAGGACTCTATATACCACTCCCACACACACCAAGCCCAACTACCAGAATGGAAAATGAGGAATAACACAGTAAAGCAAATAAGGTTCAAGACCCCAACACCAGTGGTTCTCCTGTACACTCACCTCGACCATTCCAGGAGCTCAGCTAAATACATAATTAGTTGTTTGTCACGTAGCCGTAATCCAATATTAGGACATGTCACCACAACACCTTGATACTGGGGGCTGTGCTGGCCAATGACACATATTGGGCACCTTCCCATTAGGACTCCTTTATGGTGAGAATCCACCCCTCACTCAATTACCTTTAACCCACTGGCAACAAAGCCAACACACATGTGAGACAGCACCATTTACTACATGGTACTATGTGGCTGTTTGAGAACAAACCACCTGCTATCTTGAAACCCTTAAATAACTAACCTAAACATACCAAGATGTTGTGGAAGAAGCAACATTGCAATACGGCTGGAAGCATAGAATAGAAAAGTCTAGCAAGTCATGGAAGGAGGGCAGATAGATTGACACCCCAAGGTGTGCCGCAGCAAGGAGGTAAATATGCCAACACATTTGGTGTGAAGGATTTATCAAAGCACACATGTGAAGGAAACATTGTGGCCCACCACTGTCACACAATTACCCACCTCCTGTGGCGCAGGTGGTGATGCAGCCGGGCCTACATGGGACGCAGCAACGGGGCAGTTGGTGGTCGTTCGATGCGGGCGAACCTCGCCCAGGATGAAGGTGAACAGGGGATAGTACCATAGGGTAGGTGATGGTACCTCCTCTGCTCCAGCCCCTGAGCGACGACGCTGGTACTGAATGTGAGCCCGCATGAACGCCGACCTCATGTTTTTGATCTTAAGTGCCACCATTTGCTGGTCCCACGTCTTGCCTACCCTTGGCTCCAAGCGATTTGCCAGAGCCACAAGACTCCTGTAGGCCTCGGCCCTCGCTGCCCGATTTTTATATTCGGGCAGCGAGCTGCGCCACAAACATTCGTGCCGCTGATACTCCGTGAGAAGCTGGGATTCCAATTCCACAGTACCCGTCGGCATCTGCCGATGAAAAAATTAAAAAAAAAAAGAACACAGTCACAACACAAGGCATACCGACATTTCAAAACTTGCCACAATCATACACATAATCATTAACTTTCTACAGTGATCAACTATGCAGCTATTTTGTGGAGTGAAACTGGCCATGAGTGTGCCCTTTTCTCAATCTCAGACCGCTACTAACTCAAACACATGTATGCTGCCAATATCAAGCCCCGGATATCGCTGTCCACCTACAGATGTTTCAAACATGATTTCTGTCCCCAATGTACCTATTGCAACACACCTTGACACGGTGTGTGCGTACATACCTGTAGAGGGCAACATGTGACCTAACACGTTGTGTGCTAACTAGTACCTGGCCAGTGTCCACAATGGTAAGGGGTCACTATATCAGAAAGGCGGGCTGGGTTTGTGCCAACACTGCACATACTACATGTAATGTGCACCCAGATGATCATGTAGGTGTTCCTCCAGACGTGGAAGTCCCATTTTAACACATGTACCCAACATCCCTGGAATGTCCGCCACAATTCAACCACCCCTGAAATGTTGATGTGAAGTACCAGCCAAAGAAATAACACCGTGCTCTTTTACCATTGCCAAAAAGCAGAAGGTGCAATACATACTTACACTATATAAGTAGAGGCACTACCTGGCTACTGGGCGACACAGAATAAGGTTCACATATTTAATATTACGTGTTCAATATTTGCATGCCGCTTCAAACATGGCCATACACACATCGCCTAAGCTGCCTGTGCCAGAACCAGCTGCGTTCATTACATTTTCTTACAAACCGCTAAAGAGGCTTACCGTCAGAGCAACAGAAGTCAAACAGGACACTAGTAGCTCAATGCACATCGACGTCTGGACACGGAGCAGTGGCCATTGACCTGCCTTTATAGTCCGGGACACCAATCACAGCGGACACAATAATGCACATCCTGAAGGGGCACCTGGGTGCGGATTTGCCTTCCGCTAATTGGTGGAGATCGCTGAATCGTGATAGGTTGGCGGCCCTTTAAAAGTTGCCCATCCCGCCAAACATTACGCTTGCTGGGCAGACCCATTAGGTAAGTTTTTGTGTACACACATGGAATTGGCGCAGGGTGGGGTGCATATGTTGATGTTCTTGGAGAGCGCCGGAGACTGGTGTAGCGGCCGATATAGGGGTTTGTATTTTTGGGGACGACATATAGTGTAGTGTGTGGGTTAGGATACGGCATTTTGTGTGGGCGTTGACACTTTTGTTGAGATACATTGCTGTGTTTGTTTGCAGACAACATACAGGAGAATGGATGCATGACTGTAGACGGAACTGTGTCACTCATGTCGACTGGATCGATTTCTGCATACTGGTTGTGGCCAATGGAGACTGTGTTCAACGGGAATGGGATGACACAGGGCTTTGAGGTGTTGGGCGCCAGACATGGCATACATGTGTATTTAAAATGACACCTTCAAAAACCAATTACACCATGGGTAACCATCCGCAGTCATGTGCAATGTTGTTTGGTTCATGTAGCCTTCCTCAACCTTCCATATCGGGGTACGTCACATTCGTTATTCTTCTCATTTTTACTGTAATCAATTGACATTATGGGCTGTGTAATGGATTATGGGACCTGTTTGACCAACATTATTGGTGACACATGTCCCTTTCTAACTCACCTAGGTGCAGATGTGTGAATTTTGGGAGCTCCCATTGACGTTGATGTAGAGGAGGCCACTCTCAATCGCCGTGTGCCATGTTGTTTGGGGTGACTCCTGTGTGTTTGCCGTCCTTGCTTCAGGGTTGTGTTTTGGGCCCACACAAGAGATGCCATCCTCTTGGCTATAGTGTGTAATGGAAAAGAGGTGTGGGTTGCTGAACCTGCTGACTTGCACACATTTTGGTCTATGTACTCATGTTGTGCTTTCACATCTACAGGTGCTGATATTGAGGATGCAGAATATCCATGACCGCAATGTTATCGTGGCTCTTGCGTTGGTGGAAGAGCAAATGTGGTATCAGGATCGGTATGAAAGGTTGATGAGGCGCAGACAGCGGCGGATGTGGACCCGTGATTGGCTTCTGAGGCGGGAAACCCGGGGCCACATGCAGCTGTTGCGGGAGCTGGAGCTTAACTGTCCTGATGATTACCGAAACTATCTCCGTATGCCCGAGGACTGTTTCACCTTCCTATTGGAGCGTGTTGGGCCAATGATAGCGCGTCAGGACACTATAATGCGCCCATCAGTATCAGCTGCTGAGCGGTTGGCGATCACTTTGCGGTTCCTGGCTACAGGGCAGTCCATGACATCCCTCACATACGTGTCACGTGTCTCCCTGCCCCTGCTGAGCCGCCTGATCCCTGAAACGTGTTGGGCCATCTGGAGAGCTCTGCAGCCAGCCTACATGAAAATGCCATTAACCGCCGCAGAATGGCTGGAAGTGGGCCAAGGGTTTGAAACCCGGTGGAACTTCCCCAACTGTGGCGGGGCATTGGATGGTAAGCACGTGAGGATTACCAAACCTGCCCACTCTGGCTCTTTGTATTACAATTACAAAGGGTATTGTAGTATAATCCTCATGGCTGTAGTAGATGCCAACTATGAGTTCCTCTACGTGGATGTTGGAATGCCCGGTCGCAACTCAGATGGGGGTGTGTTTGCCCTAAGCTCCTTGGCAACACTACTAGGGAATGGTGGGCTAAACTTACCCTCAAATGAGCACACGACCGAACATCTCAACTTTGCGTTTGTGGCGGATGAAGCATTCCCACTTCAGGAACACCTACTGCGGCCATATCCCCAGAGGGCCCTTACTTCTGAGAGACGCATTTTCAACTACCGGCTATCCCGGGCCCGCCGTGTAGTTGAAAATGCGTTTGGGATAATGGCCAATAGATTCCGGATTTTTCATACACCTATACATATGAAACCGGAGTCTATTGACGCGGTAGTGGTGGCCTGCTGTGTGCTACATAACTTCCTGCGTCGTAGGGATAGGGCATCATACACGCCAGGAGGTTATGTAGATAATGCAGACGCTACAACAGGGGAGCTCCGTCCAGGGTCTTGGCGTGATGAGGCCCATGTGATTGTGCCACTCCAGCCGCAGAGCCATGGCCGCACTCGGCAGGAGGCCAGGGACAGTAGAGAAGCTTACTGCTCCTACTTCAATGGGTCTGGTGCAGTGAGCTGGCAGGACCAGGCCATATAATGTGGCTGGCTCTGGGAGTTGCTTTTTGTGTTTTCAATGAAGGTGACAGCAGGTTAGCTGCACCCCTTTAATGTTTGGTTGACCTTTTCCATTCTCTTTGTTTTCATTATGTGCATGAGTTTTCATTATGTAGTTATTTAGTTAGTTAGTTTAGGTTATTTTGGTATTTTTTCCATGCACAGTTTGCAATGTGTGGTGATTTGCTTATCCATTGAATTTGCCTGATTAATGTCACCTGCTCTTGAATTCTACAATGTTTTTACTTTATGTATATTTTGTTTGCACAAGACAAGGTCAAGATTCATGCAATATATTAAACCTTTTTCTGTTGGATCCAACATAATCTGTGTGAGCCTGATTACTTGGTGGAGAGGGCAATGTGATGCAGGGTTGGGTGGGGGCCTGGGATGTCATAGCCACCTATTGGCTGGGATTGTGCACACAATATGTGTGGGTAGCCATGTTTTTCTGAAAGTCTTTTGCCCAACAGTGTTTGTGGCCATTGTGCGTACATGATCCTTTATTTTGTTGTAGGCAGAGGGTCCCCTGCACACAGCACATTGATGCAGGACATATTCTTGTCAGGTGTTTGCTAATACACTGTCACACAGATCTTTGACTTGGTGCCTTGGAAGCTGATCCACTACATTCACATCTGTCAGCACATATATTAAACCCCATTCAGCCTGTATACATACACATACTTCGCCACAGTTGTCACAGATTTTTGACAGAAAACGCACATACTGTCTTTTGTAAGACGCTAATGTGTGGCACACAAACGCACCTCAGTTCAATCTGCACACGCGGCTGTCACAAGCGCTGATCGTGCGTGACACGGCAAACACTTGTACTACGCACACATAGCCCCGGACCGCTACTTTCATACACACGGGATATGTGACTGGCCACCGCTCTAGCGTGACCCATTACCATCGATTTGGATGCATTCGCCAGGCTCCGCCATGTCACAAGCGCTTATTCCGTGCCACACTCCGCTCACTAGTACGGCACGTCTCGGCCATCCGCCCTTTCCGTCGTGCCCAATCACAACTCCGTAGTGTTGGCCAATGGTTGTGGTTTGGGCGCGGCGTACAGGTCTGTGGCACGCCTATTTGTTTTACGTCCTGCCTTTGTTGCTCCCAGATCACTCTGTGGTGGCTGTGTGTAAAGCTGGTACGCTGAGCTACAGACGGCTACTTGCGACACCCGGCGATGTATGTAGCTGTAGATGTAGCGTAGCGTAGCGCACCTTGTGGCGGCGTGTATAGAGGGTGCGGTTCCCGTTGGTAACCGTTCGGCCGTGCTCGTGCACGTGAAGTTGCCGTTGGTATCCATCCTGTTGTGGCGGCGTGTAAAGGTACCATAAAGGTTTACAACATTTTCTGTTATAACACTTTACATAGAATTTGTTTGATGTATACACATTGTGAAAAGCACTTTATTAGGGTATCCTTTTATATTTTTTACATTACTTACACATCTTGACAATCACTTGACACATTGCACCATTGGATACAATTATGTCCTATCATGACGCATAGAGACCTGCAGCACACTGCACCACAAAGTCACATATTTTTCTAAATGTATTAGATTTTCTGTCACTGTTTGCAATATGATATTGATGCACTTGCTAGAAACTACAGTGCAAGTCACATTCGATAAGCGACTTACATGCAACTTGTCTGCCACTTGGTTGTTTTAATTACAGACAAATCATAGCTCTAAAATTGTCACACAACAACAGGTTGCAGACAAGTTAAGCCCAGGTTACACATAACGATATCCCAGCGACCCCACCAACGATGGGGGTCGCTGGGACATCGTTATCTGATCGCTGGTGAGCTGTCAAACAGGCAGGCTCACCAATGATCAGCGACCAGCGAGAACGATGGTATCCAGGGTAAACATCAGGTAACTAAGCAGAGCGCTGAGCTTAGTTACCCGATGTATACCCTGGTTACAGCCTCCCAGTGTGTACGTTGGTCTCCCGCTGTCACACACACACCGATGATGGACATCCAGCGGGAGACCAATGATTGAAAAATGGCCCTGGCCATTATACCAATGTGGAGCCCACTGTGACGGGTTACTCGGTACCGGACCGGGGTATCACTGTGACGGGGTACTGTGTCCCGAGCCCACAAGTAAAGGGTTTCGGGGTCATTTACAGGGGATATAGTCATGACGACACCCGTGGTATGTGGTCAGGGTGACCACCGCTGCTGCAGAACCTCCTGGGATGATGTTTGGCAGTTGGTGATGTAACGGCTCTCCACGGGAAAAGCCTGGTTCCTCGGGGCAGTGATGATGATAGTCTATGGATAATGCAGTGTAGGGGTAGTGGTAGAGATGATAACAGTTTGTGAGGGAGAGTAGGGCTTGAGTGCAAGGATTACACAGTCTCACAGTTTTGTAGTTTTCCAAGTCCTTACTGTAGATGGTATTCAGTAGATATTGTCCACGGAGTCTATACCGGGGCCGGGTTGCTCCCACCATGGCCGGGTCCTTGGCTTCCTACTCCTGCGCTTTGTGTGTGGCCCTGCTGCCGCTTTAGCTAGGCTGCTGGCCCTGCCTCCCCTCACAGGTACCAAACTTTCTAGGCAACTTGAGTCTTATCTATGTGTCTCTGTCCCCGCCATGTTGCGTCGCTGTGGTGCAGTGAAGATATATAATCTTCACTTATCCAGTGTTTTCTGTGCTGCTTGTGTCAGGCACAATTGCGGATCCGGTCTCCGGTCTTTGCGCTTCACCGGGGTGAGTTTAGGGTAACTCCGGGTCCCAGGTGTGTTCCTCTGCTTCTCCTACTCCTGTCCCTCAGACCCTGGCCGGCCTGGAAGTAGACAGTGGACTGTGGGTTGAGCTTAACACAACCCTTTTATACCCAGGTCCTTTCCCTCAGTCCTCTCAGGAACTAAACTAACTGCCACTTCCTCTCCACACCAGAATATATAGGGAAGCAGCTTTAGCTCCCCCTTCTGGCTTGGAGGCGCTAGTGTAGTGTTGTGGGTTGTGTGGGGAATTAACCCTTAGTGTTGTTACTGTGGCACATTAACCCCTGGGGTGCCCACCAACAATCAGCATGTCACATGTAGTGACATCGCTACGAGGTCGCTGCAACCTCACAAGTTGCAGCGACATCGTTAACGATGTCACTACGTGTAAACCCAGATTTACACAAATGTGTTTGTTACATAACTTTTCAGAGAATCGCTATTATGCGACACGTCACCGTGCCGCCTTGGAGCTGAAACCTTCACCCAATAAGAGACTAATAAAAATCAAACTATTTCCATCTGTAATTCAATGAAAATGAAAAAAGACCAAACTATTCTATATGTTGTAACAAAAAACATATCCTAATTTGAATTCTTGAGTTTATTTATAATTCAACAGGTATAAAAGAATAATTAGATTTCACAAACGGCACAAATCTTATGATTATTTCATTATTTTGTTTCTTGTAAGAGAAAATGAAATGTAATTTGATCTAAACTTTCTTCCAAATGTGAAAGTGTAGCTGATCAAGGAATTTAAGAAGATGGAAGTGTAGCTATGATGTATTTCGCAGGAAAAAAATCAACTACTAACGGCGTTAAATTTCCTAAGGGAGCTATTTGTCAACCGAGGGAGAAAATGAAGTTGGTGAGCCTTTCTGAAATCTAGACAGATAGCTATAAAGTACACTGCAGGAGGATTACCAAACACCACCATTCCTTCTGATCACTTAAGGCATTAGAAATAATCTGTGGGTTTACTAGATCAAAGGCTGGGTGCAAAATAAATAAGTGCACTGATTGAAGACATCAGCACATTTTGAAATTGTCTCATTGAAAAACAGGCGGCAGAAATTACCGGGATGGAATCCGACTTCAAAAGTGCATTGTTTTATTCATGGCCTCCCTGGAAGAGAAACTTTAGGAAAGATCAAATGTTTGACTCGATTATATTTCAACTCTTTATCGTAAAGAGATAGGACTAGGGAAAACTGCAGCAAAGGTAATCCTATCTTTAGCAACCAATGGAAACTTTTTAAAGAAAGGTGTTATTTATTCTAGGCAAAATATTCAGGGTTCAGACGTTGTCTCATCTGAACCCAATTCTTCTAATGCTCATTCAAACCCAACTGGAATAGTTTTAAGCATTTATGCTGATTATCAATTTTATTATTATTTATTTCTATAGCACCATTAATTCCATGGTGCTATACATGAGAAGGGGTTACAAACAAAATTATAGATATTGTTTACAGTAAACACATTAACATTGACAGACTGGTACAGGGGGAAGAGGACCATGCCCTTGCGGACATACATTCTACAGGATAAAAGGGGGAGACAGAAGATTGGGGTGCGTCAGCTCTGGTGGTGGTGAGGCGGCAGCTCTGGTGGTGGTGAGGTGGCACCGTGGTCATTGCAGGCTGTAAGCATTCCTGAAGAGATGGGTTCTCATTTTCTGTCTGAAGGATCTGAGGGTGGTGGTCCAGAATTCCATAGGGTTGGGGAGATTCTGGAGAAATCGGCAGTTGTGTGTGGAACGAATAAGTGTGGAGGAGAGAAGGAGGTCTTGGGAGGATCGAAGATTACGTGAGGGAAGATAGTGGGAGACTAGTTCGGAGATTTAGGGAGGAGACAGGTTATAGATGGTTTTGTAGGTCAGTATTAGTAGCTTGTAAGAGGCGTATAGTTGGCACACATTCATAAAATTAAAAAAGAAATATGCGTGAAGCAATGATATTTTATTTTCTTGCTTTTTTTGCAAAATGTGAAAAGTATCCCAACGTTTCGACTCACATCGAGTCTTCTTCAGGGAATAATCAAATTTACTACAAAACATGTGAAACAACAAAACGATAATCAGATCAGATGTATATAAACACAATAGTATACAAGTTTACACATTGCAAGACTTTGAAATATTACAATAGAATTATACAACAGCGTACCTAGGAAATTAATCCTCGGTAATAAATGTATCTCTCGCAAGAAATGCTGTATAGCCGAAGGTGGGTCCACCGGGGGCTAAGGACATTGAGACACGTTTTTTCGAATAAATGCTAAACTAAGAAAACAGAAATAAAGTGAAGAAAAAGAACAACAGCCACAAGGCATGTATATGTATGCAGGCTAAATATATACAGTCAATGGTAATAGTACCGTCTAAGGATGTGATCCTGGATATTCTATATAAGCATAAGCGCTGTTGCGCAGAAATCTAAGCACATATCCTAGATAGCACTACATAAAAAAACAGAGAAAATAAATGATAATCAAAAAATGAAAGGAAAAGGAAAAGAAAGAGGAGCAGACGAAAATAGATATATATACCTATGTGGACAGCTATGTTGGAGTCCTGGAAGAATGTATACCTGGACTACTAGAAACCCTATTGGTGGGTATAGTCAGAAAACCTTCTGTCAGGGGAAGAGTGGAAATAACACTATCAAAGAAGGGTATACATGGATATACTTATCTTATAAGTTGAGAGAAAGGTCACTGTTCAAATAGCTGTCAAATTGGATAAACTTAACTAATATGATCGGGTATACGTCCCTAGAAGACTAGAGAAGAGATGGAATTAGATAGACTATGCACAAGGGTATCATAAATATGATCAACACAGTGTACCTACTTAGTGCTTCATATAGGTACTGCTGCCCCTTTAAGAATGAGCCCTGCTGGTAAATGAGGACATCTAGTCAGATTGTAAGTGAAATCAGATAGGCTTAATTGTAAATCTGTCTAAGCCCCTGTGGGCTAGTTTACCTGTTCTGCAGGCTGTTGCATCCTGGGGTAGAGGGGGCAGAGAGAAGAGCGCTCTTTTATGTGCTGTGTACATGTTTGAGCGGCGTACTGTCACGCTTCCCGGTCATGGTCCATAACTGGACGTGCGCGGCAAGATGACGTGACGCGCATGTGCGGTAGGAGCTGGAACGCTTGTGGAACGCAAGCTAAAGGAATCAAGATACCACGGGCTCTCTGCCGGTCTCGCGCATACGCAATAGAAAATTGCAGAATTATGTGTTTGAGCTGATAGGGTGAGTGCTGTGACTCGGGAGACAGGCGCCTTAAGCGCAGGTGATTCACTGGGCTTACCTAGCGCTAAAAAGCACTGTTATAAGCGGGATTAAGTACCATAGAGTGCTTGTGAAGTCAGGTAAAGTAGGGCAGCAGACTTTAGACAGGTAGATCGATAGGATATATTCTAGTATTCATATGTTCTCTGTAAAAGAGAAATGAAAGTCTTATTAATACATCTTATTCACTTAACATCATCATTTGAAATTACAATGTGACCATAAGGCTTAGTCATACAGGGATCTTAAAGACTTAAAGGGATCCTGTCACCTCCAAAACGCCTCATAAACTAGCAAAACATGTCCCTGCAGCATATTATCACTAATCCCACACGCCTTTTGTCTCCTAAAAGCATCCTGTGAAAGTGCCTAAAAACGTTTTATAACTTACTCATTAGCGATTTTAATTATCAGGGGCTATATTCTTATTCACGCCCTAATAGGCGTGATCTTCTATTCATATTGTATTCAGCGCCTCCCTGCTCTCCACGGTGCTGTAAAGGCTGTAATGACGAGAATCGCATCATTTCCGGCATCGGGTGACGTCAGTACACCCACGCCGCTGTGTACTGCTTCAAGCACCGCAAATTGTCTTTCCACATAGGAAGAAGACTTGAAGTAGCAATCCTAAAAGTCAAAAGTGACTCTTTAACAAGCCTTGGCATATGAATTAGGATTTATGCCAGATCACAACCTCAATTTGCAGACTTGGTGCTTTAGGGTATTTGCCTCTCGCCAGTTCAATCTATGATATTGGATCTGGCTGTATTAGAGGCTAAGTGGGGTCTAAGGGGTAAGATTTTCTCTTTGAGGAGAGTGACATACCTAATCTAGCAGTAATGAGGAGACTTAAAAGATACAATGCTTCTCTGGGTATTAATATATACATTGTCTCTTCAGTGAGGAACTAGACATGAACTCTAATGCCACTTATTGGAAGTTGCAATCCCAAAAGTCAAAAGGAGGATTTCCCAGAGGAGTATTGTGGCTTTTAAAAGGAACCAACCACCAGGGCTTAACCATCTGTTAATCAGTGTAGCAAGTGATTGATGTGCGCAGCATGACATCACTATTTGTTTTTTTTGTTTTTTTTTTCCCCTGTGGGCTTATCTTTCTGCTGTAAGCCAAGCCCCCTTGGATGAATCTGTATCCTCCTCTCTGTTCTCTTTGTTTTCAGCAAAACAAGAGGTCAATTAAAACACAGAATCTGTCACAGGACAGCAGGGATACCTGCTTAGAAAAGCAAATGAAGTTGTTGATCTGTCATTAATTGTAGTTGCGCTTGAAGTATGTGGGCCGCACTACTCAAACACTCCAAGCCTGGCTGAATGGCCATAGGTCCAATGAAGAAAATGGCATTGATTAAACATAGCTTTTCCCGCTATTTGCTAATCAAACATGACAGATATTTCTGTATTTAATTCGCACCAGTAGAGCAGATTCCCCAAAATGTACTGAACCGCAATTGTCAGATAAATCGTAAAGAGTCATACCAGATACACCGACTTCAATGTCTGTACCCTAATTGATTAAATAATGTAGTACTGTAGAACAAATCTACAGTTTGGTATGCAGCATCTTTTTCTTTTAGCATGTATGTGAATTAAAATAAAATTACCGTATTCAAAACCTGAAGAAAACTGTTTTTATACAGCCGAAATGCATTGTATTTTGCTATCCTGTTTAATCTTTTATTATATACAGTTATCAGTTATCATCTTGCCATGTATCCTTGAAATTTTTATGGGAGCGCTTTCATCTGTGCTTTGATCTCATATTGCTACTTAGCCCAATGTTACACAATTTAATCATGAATCGACTGACGGTTAAAAATGCTCAGTAATCCATGTTGTGTACCTGATATGTTTGAAAGTGTGAAATATTCATAGTTGCCTGCTCCTGGCCTAATAGATATGGACCGGGTGCATGCATAGAAAGAAATATACCGAACACAAAGTCAGATGTAGACTCTCCTCAGTCGCTTAATAGCACAGCTCCAAATGGCTTTATTTAAACAGGCATAGACTTATATAAACTCAGTAAGGGGCTCGGCCAGCCCTACTCAGATGTATTCATTGGTTAGTGGGTTTGATAATGGCCTAGTCAGTCCATAGGGGTGTGGCCTTGATTGGGTACCTCCAGGCGACATGTCGTTCTGCGATTGGTCAGCCCTTCTATGGAATTCAGCTTCATCCCGGAACTTCCTTGAGTAACAGGATGTAGTCATAGATCCAATCACCATCTTACATATCAGGGCATGCTGTGATGAAACAGGAAATGGCAGCCATGTTTAGGTCTGAACATGCTTATGCAAGGTGAAATTATACTCTATGGGTCGTTTCTCTTAACCCATTATTTCTTATGGCCACTTTACACGCGGCAACAGGAAGATAGAAAATGGCAGGTGTCGGAGACAATTGTACCTTTTACCTTCAAAACACCTTGAAGTGACTGCGTGTAATTCAGGTATCTGCAAGGTGTTTTGAAGGTAAAAGGTACAATTGTCTCCGACACCTGCCGTTTTCTATCTTCCTGTTGCTGCGTGTAAAGTGGCCATTAAGTTTAATTAAGTATCTGATGCTATGGCTCTCCTCAAAACATCTAAACAGTAGTTTTCTGCCACAAATGAGGTATTGGCGCGCTTAGGAGGAATTTCACAATAAATGGTAATGTAATTTGCTTTTCTCCCGTTATCCTTGTAAAAATGCAAAATTTTGGGTCTAAAATAAAATTTTTGTGGGTAAAAATTAGATTTTTTTATTTTCATGACTCAACAATATAAAATTCAGTGGGGGCTCAAAGTGCTCACCACACATCTAAATAAACTCCTTGATAGGTCTAGTTTCCTAACTCTACCACTAAAATGAAGATAATATATCACAAAAAAACAATCTCAGAATCACTGGGATACGTGGAAGCGTTCTAGAGTTATTACCTCATAAAGTGACAGTGGTCAGAACTGGAAAATGTGGCCTTGTCAGGAAGGTGAAAAGAGGCTTAGGGTAGTAAAGGCATTAAAGGATGGCAAGCCTTTATCCATTCAAATAAGCTCAAGATTTGTAATACCCTCATTCGTGACTTGACTCCTATATTCTGGCAATTTCCGCTCCTCAATCAATTCTGGTCAGATGTTAACCGAACACTGAAGAACCTAGGTCTCCTAAAATCGGACTTGAAAGCCACAGAGGCATTGATCTCATGTCCCTCTTAAAAATTTAAGGTGTCAAAACATAAACTCTTACCTCTCTTGGTGGGAGTGGTCAAGTACCTCATTTCCATACATAGGATCAAATATCCTCCCAACCCTTGCTGAATAGATTGAGAAGGTACATCACATTTCCCGGATAAAAGAACTTTTGAGCTGGAAAAACCACTCCCATGTGTCCTACCTAAAAATTTGGTTCCTCTGGAAAAAAAGGTTACATTGAAAAACTAGGCTGTTACTCGGTAATCCCTGGCTACACATTATTTCTACATACAAACACAACTGCTTAACAAAAAATAGGAAAGTCTGAGTTTGGACCTATGTTCACTTTTGTTAGGGTGGGTCCACATTACGTTTGTGCTGTGCATCTAACGCATTTGTTTGACAGCAGCACAAATGCATTGTAACGGATGCGTTAATGCATACACAGACTGGCATGGAACAAACACACACTAATGGCCCCTTTACACGCAGCTACAGGTGACAGGTTTTCCACAGGGAACTTACTGGCTGCAGTGAAATCATGGAGACATAGTTCCATTTGTACACAGCAACAAGACAGAACCTTGTCTCCATGATTTCACTGCAACCAGTAAGTTACCTGTGGAAAACCTGTCACCTGTAGCTGCGTGTAAAGGGGCCATAACAGATGCCAATATAGGCATGCGTTTCCAAGTATTCATTTGTTGACATGCACAGGCGAATACTGACTGCAGTGGTTTTCAGTGCATTTCAACACTAATGCAATATAACGCAATGTTGCAGGTTAGTGCAAATTGCAGTATTGCATTATGCTGCGTTTGAAATAGATGTATATGATAGAAATAGATAGGAACGATAGGAATATAGATGGAAGAAAAGCATTACCAGCGTCCCTGCTCTGTCTCCCCGCTCTGTCTGCTGCTTCCAGTGCTGCTCATTACAGCTCATGAATATTCACCCATCAGCCCAGGAGCAGCAGAAAGCAGCAGACACAGCAGGAAGAGAGCAGGGACACTGGTAATCCTTTTCTACCATCTATATTTCTATCAATCCTATCTCTTTCTATCTCTATTCATCTATCTGTGTTTCTATCTATCCTATCTATCTCATATAGCGCATACGTTGTACCGTTGTAACGGACAGCAAAAACAAGATGTGGACCAACCCTTAAACTGGCACTTCTTTCTTTTTTCTCCGCTTCACTCTACTCTATCCCCCCTCTCAATCTTTTCCTTTCCAACCCTTCCCTCTCCTACCACACCCCCTCTCCCATCCATTTCACATCTTCAATACTTGATAAACTCTGTGATTGTAACATGAATCAGAATTGTATGTAATCACTGGCATAACTTGAACCTCATGGGTCCCGCTGTGAAAGCTCCAACGGGGCCCCCAATTGTTGCAAATCTTTGATAGCATTAGTCTTTTCCTATAGGCCAAAGGGACTTTTGGGGCCCCCCACTCTCCAGGGCCCGGGTGCGATTGGAACCCCTGCATCTATTGTAGTTACGCCCCTGTATGTAATCAATTACCACTTTCTACATACATAAAGAATTTACAAAAAAATAAGCTCCAGACTTCAATTCTTGAACTCTGTACATTTCAAATGTTAGATGGATTCAGACCTTCGCTATTCATAAAATATGGTACAAATAGATAAAACCTCAACCAGAGCACTTACTGTCAAATTTATGATCCTAAAGATGATCAGTGAATCATGAAAACCTCAAGTCTCAGTAGAAAATATGTCCCACTAGCTGCAGTTGTGAAGGGCTTGTGTTCCTCGTTCCTCAGGGCAGCTAAAACATAAGATCGGATACATTCACTAGATTAAAGGGATCCTGTCGCCTCCAAAACGCCTCCTAAGCTACCAAAACATGTCCCTGCAGCATCCTATCACTAATCTCACACTCCTTTTGTCTCCTAAAAGCATCCTGTGAAAGTGCATAAAAACGTTTTAATACTTACTCATTAGTGATTATAATTAGCAGGGGCTATATTCTTTAGTCACCAGGGCGGACTGCTTTGCAGCCTGAATGATCCACCCTCTCTCTGTCTGTTTGCTTTCCTTGTGCAGGCTTTACACTCCCCCCTCTCTATCACTCACAGAATGCAAATCATTAGTCCTGCCTTCAGCTCCACATCACATCAGCACAGACAGAGAGAGGCTGGATCATTCAGGCTGCAAAACAACACGCCTTAGGGGCTAAAGAATATAGCCCCTGCTAATTATAATCTCTAATGAGTAAGTATTAAAACGTTTTTATCTACTTTCACAGGATGCTTTTAGGAGACAAAAAGCAGTGTGAGATTAGTGATGGGATGCTGCAGGGACATGTTTTGGTAGCTTAGGAGGCGTTTTGGAGGTGACACGATCCCTTTAAAGCAAAAACAAAATCTTAGGCCACGTTCACACATCCAGTAAATGCAGTATTTTTTTTCTGCTGCTCTTTCCCCCATGTCTTCTGCAGGTGTCCACACCATGAAGCGCAATAACAATGTTCTCTGATTACTATGTTTTTGCTGTATTTTATTTTTTTTTTTCTTCCTTTTCCTTTATTTGATGTGTTTTAGTGGAGATTTGAAGCAGTGTTTTTATATGTTTTTTAGTACAAAAATGCTGGCAGGGCGCGCATGGTTTTGGCGCCCCCCCGGCGTCGCCGTCCCCCGTTTACACGGGGTGACATCTCCAGCCCCTAGCCGGCGAGCTGTCAGGCAGTATCGCCGCCGGGGTGTCTGTAAACCCCAGCGGCGATGCAGGACAATGGGAGCCTATGGTTCCCGTCGCCTGACAGGTCGCCGGCGGCCGGTTACATGGGGCGATGTGTGCATATCGCCCCATGATGGTCATCTGGTTTCAGAGCACTGCTCTGAAACCAGGCGACCGCCTGGCACCGCAGACATCGCCCCTTTACATGAGGTGATAGGCCACGCCCCCATGTTGCCTTTGTAATAGGCGGCGATGTTGCCCCGTGTAACGGGGGCTTAAGCTCCACATTGGGGAAAACAATTCCTTCCTGACTCCACATACAGTTGACTCACCGTGGCCGGGACTCCGGTTTAGACAGACGTTTCCTTCCTCCTTGTCACGGGTTGCCGCGCCTGCCGGTAGTGGGGCCCGGTTTAGTGCAGATCAAAAGTGAAGACGTCTTGTGGGAACAGATTAAGGGGTTAATTTGTCGTGACGCCACCTATGAGAGTTTCGGTAACTTTACCGACGCTGCGGGGCCTCCGGGGGATGGAATGCAGCAAGATGGAATGCTCCCCACAGGCTGAGCGGTGATCCCCGGAGCCGGAAGCTGCACAAGATGTTTGAGGCAGCTGCGGTTACCTTAGTGCGCGGATAAGCAGTTCATAAGAAGGCACGGACACTGTAAGTCTCTGTAACGGGTTCTTTACTGTAACCAGCAGGCAGTACATGGTATACAGTTTGTAGGTAGTGGACTCAGCAATGACCAGTGTGTTCTCAGAGATCCGCGGTGTTCCTCCATTCTATCTAAGTACTGTGCCATTGTCGCCCAGGAATACCAGATCGGGTACAGGAAGGCTGCTTGAATGCTCTATCCGGGGTATACGTTCCGGATGCTTTGGGGAGCCTTGGGTCCCTTGGTGGGTACACCGCTGGTTAGACGACTGGATTTGGCGATGGTGGGGTGCTCCTGTAAAGCGATCCCTCCACTCCTCTGGTTCGCATAGCAGAGCTGGACTACTGCTAGCTTCGGTACCAGCAAACCGGCTGTAGATGGGCACGGGATGATTTTGAGCCCGCATTTTGACGCCCGTAGTTCGGTTGGTAATGCACCGGGTGTAATGGTGCTCAACTGGGTGACGGTAGGGAGATGCCGGTAGAAGGTGGCCAGGGGGCCCCACGAAACTGTGCAACCCCCTCTCCTAGGTTGCAGA
>JARQOC010000001.1:61415129-61518004 GCA_033576535.1 Allobates femoralis
CGCGATCGCTAACAATATCGTTCACATCGTTGGTGAGATGTCACACAGACAGACTCACCAGCGATGTGGACCATCGAGATCGCTGGTAACCATGGTACACATCGGGTTACTAGGTGCCGCGCGGCGCTTAGTAACCCGATGTTTACCATAGATACCATCTCCCAGTATAGGCTCTGCCGCTGGGAGATGGATCATCGTGGTGTCACACACCACGATGAGGCAGATTGTTCAAGCGATTATCGCTTGATATGAGCTCCGCTCACCAATCTACGATCTAACGATCAAGCGATTTTACAGTGTAAAATCGCTTGATTACACGCAGCGACGCACAAACGATATCGCTTAAGTGATCAAAAAGCAGATCACTTAAGCGATATCGTTCAAGACATTGATGCGTGTGATGGCCGCCATATAATAATTTTTTCGGGGGAAATCCATATGTGAACTGGCTTTTGAAATCTATAGGCCGGACATAGATCTCCCTGAACATCTGCTTACAGAGCTTATTTTAAGTGAAAGGGGGCTTTACCAGTTTGAGATATGTAGGTTAAGAGAGTGATCTATTAGTCATTACATGTCTCACACTAGAATCCCCCTTTTCATTTAAAATAACCTTCAGAGGGAGAGTTTCATGCAGATCTAAGTCCAGCTCATAGACCAGGTTCACACATACAAATCTGTTTTTTAAGCCCTTAGAAAAATGATCCGTTTTTCCAAGGGTGCCAAAAGTGTCCCCTGGGGTCCTGGACGTTTTTGGCAAATTTTGGGACTTAGTCATTTTTTCATTAAAAACGCATATGCTATATGTGCCATGCGTTAACGCATGCGTTTCCCATAGGGCCCCATGTTAAAAAATGCATGTGTTTTTAGAAAGCACCCCAAAAACACAGCTAGTAGCGTTTTTGGGCTGCTGCATAAAAACGCATGCGTTTTTTAAAAACACACACATGCGTTAACGCATATGCGTTTTTGGACTTAGAACAAAAAATGTCCAAAATGTTCCCAAAAACAGATTTAAGGCAAAAACGGATGGTATGTGTGACCCTGGCCATAGATCTTAACTGACCTTAACATGTTAAGAAAAACATGGATTTCTCATCTGTTTGCAGATATCAAGGTATCTGTATAATTCAACTTGCTATGACCTAGATGCCCTTATAGACTCGATCCTACTCACAGATTTCTTTAAAAGTTTAATTGTCACGAGAACTTGTCTGCCTCTATTGCTTTTTTCTCCTCTCCAACCTCTATAATAATTTGAGTATCAACTATCATCTCCTATCACATTAATGGGAAAATGTGTTTTCACTGAATATTTCACAGATACATATTTCACAGATATTAGTCATGAATCGAGAGTAAAAGATCACTCCAGAAGGAGAAAGAAAGAACTGCAACTTGAGCTCTGACAACATGCCAAAAATCCAGTGCAGGGACCCAAGAGTGAGGACGAAGGCAAGGCGTGAGGAACAAAGTGAGAGCAGACTGGGGGCAGAGGAGCCATACCGGTTCACCCCAGAAAGCCACTCGGACACCAGAGTATGAGTCTGCAGTAGAGCATCTAGCTCAGCAGAGAAACCGGTTCACCGAGGAAACTCCAGTCTACCGGACATCTGTGTAGCAACCTAGAAGGGAGCCAGGCACCGCAGGAGAGGATATAGCGGCAGTCCACACGAAGGTTTCCCACTACAACACACAGGTGACAGAAGAGCAGAGGAGACCAAGCCTAGTTTTACACGGGGCAGGAGCTTCAACAAGGGAAAAGTGACAAGGAGGCGTTAAACTCACTCACCGTGGAGATCTAGAAGTGTTCCCCGACCACCGGAGTGTACCCTGGACATTACCTGCAATTCTACCAGTAAAGGTACAGAAATAACTTACAGTGTGGTGTCGATTCCTCAGTCCCTAACCCTGTCCAGCCCAGAGACTGCCACAGCTGCCTGGCAGAGCAGCCAACTCCCTGCACCAATCCCTATCACCTCACCACAGTCCCGGGGACTCTGCTCCGCCTGTGGGGAACTATACCACCCAGCTGCCCGACCATCATCTCTGGAGGCCCACAGCAGCGCTGGTGCATTCATCACAAACCACAGGTGGCGTCATGATAAACTTTATTCCCATTTTCACAGCTCCCCCAATTTTTAGGCAGACCACTAGGGCCACGGGTCCGGGTGGGCTACCCGTGACATCCCTACAACTCCACGCCTGGGTACCGAGTCTCCATAGGCCCTTGGGTGAATCATATCCCTTGCAAGATTTCAGAAAAACATGTGTAGCAATAGAAAAAGACTCAGTAGAAAGTACCCAAGTAGAAAATGCATATACTGTTAAATGGCATAAGAGTTTTAATGTATTAGTGAAACAAACCCAGAGGTGCCAGAAAAGGACCCAATACATGTTTCGGCGGACTTTGATGAGAGTAAGTGATAAAGAGCATAATGCCGATATTTAAATAAGAATTGACCAATGAAAAAGGATTCTCCACTTGTATTGAATAAGGCTTTGATCCTAGACTGGACAACACCTTTATTAAAATGGAAAAAGTCAATATACAGCAATCAAAGATTGTGGTGAACAATGACCTGTAAACAAAATCGCTTTTCTATAGGAAAGAGACAATAATATGTACTAGACGGGGGGCAAATTCTATTACATCTGGAGACTACAGAAGATGTGTGATTATACATTAGTTTAGATACTCCAGCTACTAATTGCAACGCCACCAAAGGGGGCAGGAGGAACACACTGCTGCACGGAGTGGCCATCACTTGGCAGGCACTACTGCTTGCCATCCCCCAGTGTGCTCTTTTTCACCTAGTGCTGTCTCTGACCCCCATGTGCTTTCTTTCCATTCTGCTGTGTCTACCCCTTGTGTGCTCTATCTCCTCTTGTGCTGTCTCTACCCCTTGTGCACTCTCTCTTCCCTTGTGCTGTCTCTCCCCTTGTGTGTGCTCTCTCCCCTCGTTCTGTTTCTCCCCCGTGTGCTATCTCTTCCACCTGTGCCGTGTGCTTTCTCTTCCCTTGTGCTCTCTCCCCCTTCTGTGTGCTGTCTACTGTGTGGTCTCTCTCCTCTTGTCAGGTGTCTCCCCTTTGCACTCTCTTTCCCATTGTTCTGTTTTCCCCCTGTGAACTCTCTCTTCCCCTGCCCTGTGTGCTCTTCCTTCACTTGTACAATCTCTCACACCTTGTGCTGTTGTAATGCCCTGGTAATGGGGATTTATCGTTTACTGCTATCCACCCCCATGCAGCATCAACAGCTCATAGAATTACCACAGACACAGGTCTCGGGGATAACAGCTGCTTTACTTCAGCAGAACGGGGAGATATAACATGGAGTAATTTTTTACAGTTCACGTGGATAATCCATGGCAGATACAGTTCAGGCTAGAATCTGACATGAAATTGAGGTAGGTTCTGGCGCTTTTGGTGGCATAAAAGTAGAAGAGGAGATGAATAGCAAGAGTATTTACAGACGTGGAGTCCTGTATCCATTTCACAGCTTGTCATAGTTGGTGCAGACAATATACTTGAAGCAATTAATGATCAAATGCGGTGAGGCGGGCGACCCTTGATTTCTTCAACACGCGGGCAATAGGTTCTTCTGTACAGATAGTACGACCTAATGCTGGAGAAGCACGGTTTAATCTGAATAGCGAAAACCCAGGGTTAAAAAAGGTTAAAAGTCTTTAGCCATCTTGGTTAGAAAAGTCAAAGGAATATCCTAGGTATTAGGCCTGGCTTAAAATCTTGATAGGAAGAGAAGGATGAACCCCAAAGAAAGGAGCCTGGAGATGGTGTGGAGACCCCTTACGTGAGGTCTGCTCTGTGTCACATCTTGTACCAGACACTTTTGGAGACTTTCAAGATCTCTGTCTTGTCTAGACAGAGACTGGAGGTAACTTCTCCTATTGATCCTGGTGAAAGTGTTCCTGTCCAAAAGAATAGACACTCAATTCTGTGTCAGATTTTACATTGTGAAATTAAGATAAATCATTCATTTCACCAAGCTATGGTGCTGTAACACAACAAATGAAAAGTGATTTAAGAGAACCAGTCACCCCCCCTGGTGCTTTCCAAAGTGAAAACACCATTGAATGCATTCAGGGAAGGTGTGTCCCATGTGTGTACCCCCCATAGCCAGAAAAAAAAACAGTTTAGATGTTTAGAATGAAGTGGTCCGAGGGGCTTATCTGAGTTTAAAGTCCTCGCATGGTCCACTCCACCTCCTGCCCTGTGTTCTGCCTCCTCGTCTGTGTGTGGCCTCCTCGTCTTCATTGTGTGCGCCTCATCATGTCAATTCACGCAGGCGCACAACGAGCACTTGGTAGTTGCCGATACCGGCTGCTGTAAAGGCGCATGCGGCCAGTTTTCCTGTTACAGATGTTGTATAGGTGGCGCTGTTTTCTTTGACTGATCAACCAAACTTATGGAGTTCTTCACATTCCGGTTTACCGGTAAATTTCCAGTTTAAATGTAATTTACACAATGTCCTACAGGTGGTGTTCTCGAGACAAGCACAGACACACAGACAGACTGCATAGGCCTTGTTATATAGTAATTCTGTTCTTCAGCTGAGATTTGTGCCTGTAACATATTATAATTGATATAATTGGAATTCATGATAATTAAAATTATTGAAATTCAAACAGCTGGGAAAATCAACAACTGTTTTCCCGTCCATCTCTGATATAGCGATTCCTTTGTAATAGAGTTTTAAAGTTTCACCCTCTGTGGTTTTACAAGTTTAAAATAGCTGTTGGAAGAAGTCAAGCATGTTTATTAGCATTCCGTAAGATTGTAAAACGAAAACACCTGGGAGGTTTACATTTTATATCTCTGGCAATGCTAATTATTCTCTTAGGGCCTAATTAGGCAAACCCTTATTTGACTTTTTAACAAGCTTTTACCTATATTACGACTGAATTAACAAACAGCCAGAATTGTGATCACATAAAGTTTATATTCTGCTCAGGCATTTGCTGTCATTTATTCTGTTGAGCGTTCAGCTGATCAGAGGCTCGGCAAATGTTTCTAGGAATCCAAATGACAAATATGATTGCAATATGGTATAAACACTGTCAACAGATCAAAACAAACTGAAATGTGAAATACATTTATTCATTTATTGTTTTATTAAAAATTAGATATTAAATTGATGTAAAGTAACCATAAAGGATAACTTTAAAGAGTAAATGTTGTTTCATTAAAAAAAAAACACAATACTGCACTGGTTGTTAATGATGGGTCACTTAGCAGCTATGATGATGCTTTTTGTTTGCCATAGGATTCATTTTCTCACATTTTTCTGTGCTCTTTTAAAAAGTGCATCTTATCGCTGTGAGAATGTGGCCAGCAGCTGATCGGGAGCAGTGCAATGTGATAGCAGAGAAGGGTTAACAGAGAGTGTGCCTGAGCTGTGTGGAGCCAGATGAGAGATCAGAGAAGCTTGTCCAAGGAAGGAAGAGTTTACACTGATCCTGGCATTCTGACATTGCTTAGCAACTGTGCTGAACCCTTAGATAGTCTTATACATTGTCTCCTTATGAGCTGAAGTCAGCAGTGTGAGCCACACCCCATCTCCCCTTATATGGTTACATGTCCATTATTCATTGTGAAGATGGATCGGACTTAGAATAAACATATGTCTGTTTCAGACACAGTCTAATGGGGACACCTTGTGAAAGGTTTATGAATGGTTTTCCACTGGATTTCTCTGATAAAGTATACTTGAAAATGTATTAAAATCAATTGCTCTACATTATAATTAAATAAAAATTTAAACGTCGATTAATGATATGATAGTGATAAATATACCATATTTTTTCAATAATTAGAAGGTAATTAAAGGGTTGTCACCTTTTAAAAAACAATTCTGCTATAAACTGTAGTAGTAATAAAACAGCAAAAAAACTATTACATATCCTCTATGGCTCCATTGTCAAGTTTGCAGACAATTACTGAGCTGTGGGCTGCAGAAACTCTGTTAAATTGGGTTAACACTAGAGCAAAAGCTTAAGAGATAAGAATAGTTTATGGTTTACATGACCAAAAACTCGGTGTGTGCTGCTAGAAGGCAGTAGGAGGGCACCGTGTATAACACCTCCTTGTTGTTCATATAAAAAGCGTTTTCACATGTGGCACAAAGTAACATTGTGTTCAGGGGAGAGGGCTTGTAAGGAAGGAGTGGGAACCACAGCTGTTTTGCACAACTGCGCTTCTACAGGGCAATGGACCAGTTGCACGAAACAGCTGTAGTCCCCACCCCTTCCCCCCATGCCCTCTCGCCTGAACACAATGTTACTTTGTGCTAGCTTTTAATGCAAGCTTGAATAAAATTGTAACTTTGTAACTGGATGAGAGCTCTTTACTGGACTATTGAGTGTTTTCTCCTTGCAGATTTGGTGCAGGATGTCAATTATTTCAGTGTTTTGGCTGCAGATTTCACTCATTCTAATGTATAGGGAATATCTGCATAAAAAACACCAAAAATGCATCAAAAACATGACAAATATATGCATTTTTGCCACTACATTTTTCATGTCTAAACATGTAGTAATGGTGCAGAGATATCCTAAGGCTATGTTCACACACAGTGCTTTTATCCTTTTTGCAATGAAAATGCAGTGAACGTATCACTCAAATGGAATTGCAGCAAAGTCAATGATTGTTTCAGATTTTTCTGTTCAGACAGGGAATATATTGATTGCTCTCTGTGGGAGAAACAAAGATAATAATCTTGTGGTTGTGATACCTTTTAATGGCTAACAAAAATAAAATAAATGATGTTACAAGGCGAGCTTTTGAGACGTCTCAGGTTCCTTCAGGCATGGTATGACAAAATATTGAAAGAAAGTCAAAATATTTACATGAACAAATGGAATGAATGGACATTTAACTAAATGAAACAAAACAGAGCCTGGAGAGGATTCTTAGGCTAGGGTCACACATGCGTTTTTATTTTGAAATCCTGATCCGGTTTTGAAAATGTTGGGATAGAAGAGGTGTACCACGGTCCGTACTGCTATGTTCAAAGAAAACTCACATGGAAGTCAGGGTTTCACAAGCAATTCCTTATCCTTTATTCCTTCACTCCAGCGCGTTTTGGCACCCCACCAGGCACTTTCCTTAGGGATCTGAGCCCTAAGGAAGGTGCCAGGTGGGGCACCGAAACGCGTTGGAGTGAAGGAATAAAGGATAAGGAATTGCTTGTGAAACCCTGACTTCCATGTGAGTTTTCTTTGAACATAGCAGCGCGGACCATGGTACACCTCTTCTATCCCATCATTTTCTGGACAGCACCACGTGCAAGTGGTCGGTGGAGGTCCTGCAGCAACTTGCTTACTGATGCCCTTCAAACCAGTTGTGGGTACCACAACTGAACCAGGTGAGTGGATCCACAGCACCACCTTTGCATCTTAAGTGTCTCTAGTGATAGGGCACTATTGCGCCTCTTGTCCCCCACCCCTCTTGTATTTGATCTGGTTTTGAGCTTCTAAAAGCTCAAAACCGGAGCAGGAAATGCTCCTCGTAGGAGCCCATTATGGTAACCGGATTGCTTTACAAGCAATTTGGATACCGGCTCCAGATCTGCAGCCTGCATGAAATCATGCAGGCTGCAGTTTTCAGAGCGGTTCTCTGACCCACAATGCGGTAACCGCATTGCTCAGGATGTGTAATCCTGAGCAATGCGGTTACCGTATAGTTTGTTCATCCTGCTGCCGCAGGGATGAACTGACTGATAACAGTTGAATAAAAGATTAAATATTAATAATAATAATTGTGGCAAGATGTCTCTAGGGGGTGCCCACCCCCCTAGAGACATTCTGCCCACTCAGGGCGGCATGCCATGTGTTATTAACTCCTGTTCAGTTAGCCGGCTATTGTCAGCACTGTACAATTTTCTCAATGAAGCCGCCTGCTCCTCTGACAGCTGCACACATACTATACGTAATGTACGTATAGTATGTGCGCTGTCCGAGGCCCTGTAGGCATTTACAGTAGATCTATGGCGGTGCGCTCCCCATATATCTGCTGTAAATTCCTACAGGGCCTCGGACAGCACACATACTATACGTACATTACGTAGCTGTCAGAGGAGCAGGCGGCTTCATTGAGAAAATTGTACAGAGCCGACAAGGGACGGCTTACTGTACAGGAGTTATTAACACATGACATGCCATCCTGAGTGGGCAGCATGTCTCTAGGGGGGGTGGGCACACCCTAGAGACATGTTGCCCACAATTATTATTAATATTTAAGCTTTTTTATCAGATTTAACAGTTTGCTCATCCCTGTGGCAGCAGGGATGAGCAAACTGTACGGTAACCGCATTGCTCCGAATTACTCATACTGAGCAATCTGGTTACCGGATTGCGGTTGCCTGCGCACATTTTCCATTCAAAATGTGTGTGAAGGCAATTGCGTTCACCGCATCCAGATCTGGATGCAGTGAACGCAATTGCCATAACAAATGTGACCTTAGCCTTAGTCAGCCAGGCTTAGAGATGTCAAAGTTTTTATGACTCTAATTTATCCGAAAACCTGGTGTCTTAAGACTTCAGTGTCTTTGAACAACATTCTAACTCTGCTGCATTTTTTTCCCTTGAGAAGTGATTTGTTCAAAGAAAGTGCATGTTAGCATTTGTGTTATTTTGCTGATCTCTTTTCCATTTAAAGAGGACCTGTCACCAAACCAGGCATGGTGATCCAATTACAGCACTGAATGCAGCATGTCTGCTGCATCCAAGCAAGGGGTCCCCCAGCCCTTGAGCCCCCTTGTACCCCAAGATAATACACTTTGAAAACTTACATTGTGGAGCCAGGGGCGTAACTACAACAGGTGCAGGGGTTGCAATCGCACCCGGGCCCTGAAGCCTAGGGGGGCCCCAAAAGTCCCTTCGGTCCATAGAAAAAGACTAATACTATTAAAGATTTGCAATAATTGGGGGGCCCCGTTGAAACTTTCGCATCGGGGCCCCTGGGCCTGAAGTTACGCCACTGTGTGGAGCCAAATAGGAGGTAGCTTGTGGCTGGAGCCAAAGGGCAGATTCACACCCCCTGCATGTTTAATCTTCCCACCGCTGCCTCCCTGATGCCAATCATTCTCTCCTTCGTCTGCAGCATAACACAAAGCTTATTTTAAAAATGGTCACTTAGCTCCGCCCTCTGCAGTGACGTCACCGCTTATACCCGCCCTGCTCTATGGTTAACATAGAGCAGGGCGGGTATAAGCGGTGATGTCACTGCAGGAGGCGGGGCGTCCGGCCTCCTGCTCTGACATCACCACCTTTCCCCGCCCCGCCTCCTGCAGTGACATCACTGCTTATACCCGCCCTGCTCTATGTTAACCATAGAGCAGGGCGGCTATAAGCGGTGACGTCACTGCTGGGGGCGGGGCTTAGTGGCCATTTTAAAATAAGCTCTGTGTTATGCTGCGGACGAGGGAGACAATGATTGGCATCAGGGAGGCAGCGGTGGGAAGATTAAACATGCAGGGGGTGTGAATCTGCCCTTTGGCTCCACCCACAAGCCACCTCCTATTTGGCTCCACAATGTAAGTTTTCAAAGTGTATTATCTCAGGGTACAGGGGGGCTCAAGGGCTGGGGGACCCCTTGCCTGGATGCAGCAGACATGCTGCATTCAGTGCTGTAATTAGATCACCATGCCTGGTTTGGTGACAGGTCCTCTTTAAAACCATTGTAAATGGGGGGAAAAAATGCACCAGAAAAAGCAGATCCAAAAAGGATCAGAAACAGGTAACCCATTTTCTAATGTGTTTTTATTGAAAAGCTGATCCTCTTTTGCAGCAGAAAGAGAGAGAAAAATGCCAAAAAAGGATCAAAAACACATAGTGTGAACATAGCCTAAGAGTGAAATCTTCAGCAAAAAATGGTGAAAGAATTGACATGCTGCAGATTTAATTCTGCTCCAAATCTGCAAGTAAAAAGAATGGCCTGTTTCACATCTAAGGTTGGTGTGCGTTTTGCTTAATTTGCGTTTCTATGCGTTTTTACCGCTAAAAACACATAAAAACGCTAGCGTTTTTGCCCCATTGATTTTAATGGAAACACATGTAAAAACGCATGCAAAAACGCATGTGCGTTTTCAAAAGTGCAAAACGCATGCGTTTTTGCAAACGCCACACAAAATGTCGGGGAAGATGTTTTGTGCTGCGTTGGCAAAAACACATGCGTTTTTGCATGCGTTGCCATTAAAATCAATGGGGCCAAAAACTCTAGCGTTTTTATGCGTTTTTAACAGTAAAAACACCTAGAAACGCAAATTAAGCAAAACGCACATCAACCTTAGATGTGAAACAGGCCTAAGCAATGTGTTCATGAGACTTCTGAATCTCACTCACTTTACCGGGACAACAAAATCCTTTTGTAAGTTTTGTGAAAATGACATAGCCTCACTCACTGGGACACATGCCGATGCAAACTCTAGTGTAAAACCGGCCTTAGAATTCTTTACTTTGAATATATATACTTACTCTAATTTCTTTACATACTTATTGTGGAGACTACAGCTTAACTGGTCTCTTATTTGCTTTCCATTAGGGATCCAGAGAGCTAAACAATAGAACTAAGGAATAAGGAGGAGCGAGTAGTGAAATATTCGGACTCGCTATACTTGTAACGAGTAAGTCCTATCACTCGGGTACTCGTTACGAGTCCAATGTAAGCCAAAGGGAAATGCTAGTACTTTCACAATGTATATATATACACTGCGAAAGTGAAATAAAAGTTAATAAAACGTCACACACCACCTGATCGCTACCAGCCATCTGATTGGCCATCAGACTTAAGGTCCTGGCAGCTCATTGGATGTGTTCTTTTCGGATCCCGGGACAGCCATCGGAGAGGTGACTATGTTATTTTTTAATGTTTAACAACTTTTATTAACTTGTATTTCACTTTCGCAGTGTATATAGGTACACTGCGAAAGTGAATGTACTACTCGCTACTCCTAACGAATAATCACAAATATACTCGCGGAGTAGCAAGTAGCAAGTAGCCCGAATACCGTACTATTCAGCGAGTACCGAATAGTTACAATTTTACATTTTTTTTAATGGAAAGAAAACATCACCAGAAAAAATGCATTTAATATAAAGGCTTAGAAGAAGCTTGCTTAGAAAGGTTTTAAAATATTTTTTTTTTTTAGAAAGGACCTTAGTAAATAAACTGATCATTAGTGTTGAGTGAATTTTCTGAACAAGGTTTGCCAATTTCAAATTCAGCACAAACCTGGGTGATTTGGATTTGGGATCGGAAACACAAATGGTTTGCTAAACAGTCTGTGAACTCGGCTTCATTCTATAACTGTTCAGAAGCTTAAAATGGCCCTAAAACATTCCTTGAAGGTTTAAGCCAAAACACTCACCAGAAGCCCTGGTGGCTAAGAACTCTGGTAACCTTCAGCCATCTAGTCTACCAGTAGCTTTCAACCTTGTGAATTTAATGAAGCTTTAAAATAATTTTTTCCTCTAATTTCCAGGTGTTGGGGCTCCTGCAGGCAGTGAACCTTTGGAAGAGTGTCAGAGGTGCCAGCAGCTGTGAACTCCAGGAACCTTAAACCTTAACCTTTTTTTATTTGTATAATGAAAGGCCACCTTTTTTACACTTATCTACTACCAATTCATATAAAATAGCATATGTTCATTATATACCTAACGTGCATAGTCTTATAGGTCTGTTCACATTCATGAAACACTATAATATAGGTATTGCTTCTTAAAAATGTGTAATCTCTTTATTTCCTTTCCTTCCATACATTTAAAATAGAGCTTTTCGCAAGATTTATTTATAAATTAATAATTTGAAAGAAGCGGCGTAGGTTTGCCCCATTTTGGAAAACTAGCCAATCTAAAGCTGACTGTTGCGGTCTTGTATTCTCGGGGTGGGAAGTGCTATGGTTATTGGCCTTCCACAATGTAAAAAAATGCAGGCTCCATCCACCCCAGAACTGGCGCCTCCATTAGGAGCCCCAATCCTGATGCTTCACCCTGTTTCTTCTCGCTGCCCTGGTGTGTTGGCAATCAGGGTAATAGAAGAGGTAATAACAGTAAACCAAAAAGGAGACAGTAAACCAAATGAAAGTTTGTTACATTATACCTCTTTAACATAAAATTTTAACATTGGCAAATTCCATTCATACCACGTAAACCTATGTCAACATTTTTATTTATCTATATAAAATCATTATAAATAGAAAAACTAACAGTTTGGAAAGCTAAAACCTGGAATGAGTCACTTTAAAGGGAATCTGTCAACAAGTTTATGCAATCTGATCTGAGAGCAGAAAAAGTGACCCTAAATCCAACGATATTTCACTTAGATTTCTTGGTTAAGCAGTTTTGACACAATCATAGTTTTTAGATATTGCTTAATGTAAATACTTACGGTAAGTCCCAAAAAAAGTTTGAGAAATGTATTATAAGAGTGATACCTTTATTGGCTAACAAGAAAAATTATATTTGTAAGCTTTCAGAGGTCAAGGCTCCGTCATCAGACAATATCACAAATGAATTACTGAGACATTTAAATACAAAATACAGCAGGACATAAGGAAATGGAGGTGTGCTAAGGAAATTAAAATGAAGTCTTTGTTAATGATGTAGATGACGTGCAATGGTCTTTTTCACATCAGAAGATCTTCTTGTGGAAGTGTTAATTGTGTCTAGGTAATGAGTCATGAATCCAGGTGTCAAAGTAAGCCCTTTTGTTAAGGATTGGAAAATTCTGTCCGACATATTGATAATCACTACAGCTCCTCCTTTATCTGCTGGTTTAATGATGATATTATTGTTGGATTTTAAGGATTTTATGGCTTTTCTTTACTCCATGCTGATATTGTTTGGAAATTTGAGGCGTTTGTCCAAAATGTCAGATTTTACTTTTTTACGGAAACAGTCATTGTAGTGGTCCAGAGTTTGGTTGTGCCCAGGTGGTGGGGTCCAGTCTGTCCTCTTTTTCTTTTTTTGGTGTGGCTTCCACGTTGATTTGTGATGTATCATCTGTGTGATCATGGAAGAATTCTTTTAGTCTTAATCTGCGGAAGAATTCCTCCATATCACTACAGAACTGAGCAGTGTCAAGTTGTTTAGTGGGACAAAATGTTAGATCCTTTGATAGAACCTTCATTTCTGACATATTTGGCTCCTACTGTGAGAGGTTCACAACAGATGATGATGTATTGAAATTCTGTAAATTTGGCTTACCTTCCGCTTACCTTTACAAAGTTCCAATCCTTAACAAAAGGGCTTAATTTGACACCTGGATTCATGACTTATTACCTAGACACAATTAACACTTCCACAAGAAGATCTTCTGATGTGTAAAAGACCATTGCACGTCATCTACATCATTAACAAAGACTTCATTTTAATTTCCTTAGCACACCTCCATTTCCTTATGTCCTGCTGTATTTTGTATTTAAATGTCTCAGTAATTCATTTGTGATATTTTCTGATGAAGGAGCCTTGAGCTCTGAAAGCTTACAAATATCATTTTTCTTGTTAGCCACTAAAGGTATCACTCCTAGAATACTTTTCTCAACCTTTTTTTGTGACTTAAGTATTTACATCAATTTCTCTGGCTAACACGGTACCATAATATTATTTTGTATTGTACTCTAGATCAGTGTTTCCCAACTCCAGTCCTCAAGGCACACCAACAGGTCATGTTTTCAGGATTTCCTTATCATTACACAGATGATGGAATTATCCCCTGTACAAGTGATTCAATTATCACCTGTGCAATCCTAAGGAAATCCTGAAAACATGACCTGTTGGTGTGCCTTGAGGACTGGAGTTGGAAAACACTGCTCTAGATATTGCTCAGAAAGTTAACCCACCTACACCGGGCTCTCTATGTACAAAGTCTATTGACAGTGAGCTGCTAATCAGAGGGGGCATGGTTGGACTAATGTTGTCCAGGTAATAATAATCCCAGGTGATAAAACCTTCACTATAAGTAAACAACAGCACAATGGGTAATAAATGACACATCATTGAACTCTGTACATCAGCCCCTATTTCCTGCTGTCTTCAGATTACATAGCAAAACCCTGCTGACAGATTTTGTTTAAATAACATTACATTTGGAATGTCTTTGTGTATCCCAGTGACTCCAAGATTGTTTTTTCACCAAATATTTTATGTTAGTAGAATATTTGGTCGATATTCAAAATGAGTGAGTCAATTTGTAGGACTCTGGTTCAGCATTAGACTGGGATCCCTGTGAACCACCTCCGAACTGCTACATGAAAGAATCACAAAGGATTCCCATTCCCATTTGGTGGCCACGGAATACTATTGTGGCTGATAGACATGGCGGCCATTACCATAATTTATAATCTCTAGTCCATATATTTTGTTTTACTTAAACAAATAACTTAGATTTTTCAAAAATTTGTTAAAAAACAATCACATTTTAGACTTTTCATGTATCCATCCTTAAAACATATAAAATAAAAACAAAACATTTTTTAATACATAACCTATTCTTTATTTTATGTAGTAAGCATCCAAAGATTTGCTATTCTAGATTGGGGTAAGATATCCCAGAAGGCACTAGATATATACAAGTCAAAAAAAATATGTGCCAGGACTAATATCAAAGAAATAATTAGTTTAAAAAGTTTTTTTTTAAACTTTATTAAATATAAAATAATAAAATAAAGGATTCCCCACATACTAATACAAATTGGTGGGTGTGCACCTGCAGAACACTAATAGTAAAAAACCTCAATTGTAAGTAATATATATAGCAGATCAATAGTTAGAGGTTTATCAATGGAGATATATCAAAGTATGCCATACATAAAGTACAGCAGTTGAATGGCAAATAAATGGATACATAAATTAAAATTATATAAAGCCTGCAGGGAAAGTTTAAAAATGATACAAGTAAATACAATGAGAAATCAGTAATAGAGGGTTCTGCCACCAAACACAAGATGCGCGTTTCACAAATGCTTCTTCAGGAGTTTAATTTCCCATTTTCAGGGAACTTTCAGAAACCTATTTTTTAGGAACTAATTCAGCTCTGAAGGGCTTTTGAGACGCCTAAATATCAAAAACATTATAAATTACACTTTTAAAAATACTCCTCTTATAATAAAATAGTTTTTAATAAATGTGTTAATTCTTCAGATGCTTCACATGATCTGATGAAGAGTGGAATGAATAAATTAAAAAATCTTTATGTTCATTAAAATTTAGTTTAAGCCCCACACTTTTCATTTTCAAAAGAGGCAAGGAGATAAAATTACTAACAATTTATTACAAAATTCCTTTGGCATTGACACAAGAAAATCAGCACTGGTCCATGCTTATGTAATTTAAAAAAACATTAGATTTTCAGTGTTTTAGGAAGATAACAAGCCAGAAATATACCGTATATACTCGTGTATAAGCCGAGTTTTTCAGCCCAAAATTTGGGCTGAAAAGTCTCCCCCTCGGCTTATACACGAGTCAATACGGTGGTGGGGGCTGTGGAGGCTGGAGGAGGCGGGGGGAGGCTGCTGTATGAGCGGCCCCGTCACACGGGGCCGCTCATTATATATGCACTGCTTCCCCCTGTCAATCAGCGACAGGGGGAAACAGTGCATATATGCTCCCAAATGCTGGCACTCGCCCCCCTTGTAAGGGCCCCCCAGCTGCGTATCTTACCATCCCGGTCTTCTGCACAGCGCCACTCCTCGGTGCTCCGTCCTCGCTGCTCCCGTCCTGCTACATCCGGGATCCCCGGCCGTCGCAGGCATATGACGTCATCGAGCGAAGTCCGGGGATCCCGGATGCAGCGAGGACGGAGCATGGAGAACGGAGCACCGAGGAGCGGCGCTGTGCAGAAGACCGGGATGTTAAGTTAGTTAAGCAGCGGGGGGGGCCCTTACAAGGGGGGCGAGTGCCAGCATTTGGGGGCAGCTGTAATCCCCCCCTGGGGGCTGCTGTATCACCCCTAGGGGCTGTTGTATCACCCCTAGGGGCTGTTGTATACCCCCAGGGCCGCTGTATCCCCCTGGGGGCCGCTGTATCCCCCCTGGGGGCTGCTGTATCACCACTGGGGGCTGCTGTATACCCCCAGGGCCGCTGTATCCCCCCTGGGGGCCGCTGTATCCCCCCTGGGGGCTGCTGTATCACCCCTGGGGGCTGCTGTATACCCCCAGGGCCGCTGTATTCCCCCTGGGGGCTGCTGTATCACCCTGGGGGCTGCTGTATACCCCCAGGGCTGCTGTATCCCCCCTGGGGGCTGCTGTATCACCCCTGGGGGCTGCTGTATACCCCCAGGGCTGCTGTATATACTGCTGGGGCTGCTGTACACTACCACTGGGGCTGCTGGGGCTGCTGTATACTACCACTGGGGCTGCTGGGGCTGCTGTATACTACCACTGGGGCTGCTGTATACTACCACTGGGGCTGCTGGGGCTGCTGTATACTACCACTGGGGCTGCTGTATACTACCACTGGGGCTGCTGGGGCTGCTGTATACTACCACTGGGGCTGCTGTATACTACCACTGGGGCTGCTGGAGCTGCTGTTTACTACCACTGGGGCTGCTGGGGCTGCTGTATACTACCACTGGGGCTGCTGTATACTACCACTGGGGCTGCTGGGGCTGCTGTATACTACCACTGGGGCTGCTGTATACTACCACTGGGGCTGCTGGGGCTGCTGTATACTACCACTGGGGAGGCCTGTATACCACTGGGGGGGCCTGTATACCACACTGCTGGGGGCTGTATACCTGTGCTGGGGTCCACCCTCGGCTTATACACGAGTCAATAGGTTTTCCCAGATTTTGGGGGCAAAAGTAGGGGGGTCGGCTTATACACGGGTCGGCTAATACATGAGAATATACGGTACTTGCTTTTGAATGATGGTTTCTCACTTTCATTTTGTGTCTTCCGTCCAAACTGAAGTCTTCTGATCAGGCATGTGTCCCTATAGTAAAAATAAGAAAGCAGGTGTGGCGCCCCACTGGGTAGGCCATCACCAGAGGTACTGCATTCCTCCATTAGCAGGAGAGTTTTGCCTCTGGTCTCCAGGTACTGGGATGGTGCATTTGAGCTTCACACGCACACACAACAGTTAGGACCCCAGGATAGTGGGTGGGCCTAGAAGGAGGACCCAAGCATAGCTAAGAGAAAAAGTGTAGACTTAGTAGAGTAAAGAAGAGAAAGAACATTGGAAATGAGTGTAGTGGAAGTTGGGAGTGTAGAGGCAGTGTGGTGCCGACTCCTGCGGGCTGGAGCACGACCACGCTCATCCCGCGAGGGAAATACCGACAGGTGTAGAAAAAGAAAGGAGCCCTTGGGGTATGGAACGAGACGTAGATCCCCGTATACCCGTTTCTGGTGAGACAGAGGGGCTACTAAATGACAAAGGGACCCATCTCTGAACACGGCGTGGATACTTCACGCCCAACCCGTTGAACCATAGGCCCCAAGCTTCTAAGGGGAGCTGTGGCCGAACACCCGACACAACCTCGGAGAAGGTGGCTGAACTAGGAAGCAGTGTCCAGAAGGGGTACAACAGAGCACCAGTGGCTGTCAGTATCTGAGCTCTGTGCTGCGGAGGCGCTAAGTGAGGAGCGGCGAGACGAGCTTATTGTGTGAAAGGACCACCAGAGACAGAGACATCTAGTGAGAGAGAGGAAAGAACACCAGTCGAGGCTTGACTGTACTGACCCGTTCTGGAGACAATGCTGAACAGGAGGTTGGCAAGGGAAGTACCCAGCAGCCATGCTGAAACAGTTGAGTAAAAGTAACAGAACTCCAGCTGGACCCTAAGGAAGGTGCGAAGGCTGCACTGAAACGCGTCGGTTTGTGGTTGTGGAGGAATAAAGAAGGAGATGGAGAAAGCAATGCCTTTCAAGTACATTTATTGAAGCAGCAACGTGGACCGTTGACACCATTCCTGTTTTGAATTTCTTTAGCGGCGTCCACCGGCAGCAGAGGCCACATGAGACACCAGGGTGCTGATGATCTAATGAACATCTGCCAAGGTACGAACTGACTCCTCCATCCTGCTGCCCTGGGGACTGCGCTCCACCTGTGGGGAGCGGAACCATCCAAGCTGCCGGTCATCCTTCCCAGAGGTTCTGAGCATCAGCAGCCGTCCTGGTGTCACGAACACCCCTTTCCCTAGTCATCCTCCATCATCTACCAACCTTATTAAAATGACACCGCCAGGGTCACGGGACCGTGTCTCGGCCCCCGTCTGTCCCCGTGAAAAGAACCAAGAGTGAAGAACAACAGCTGCCCAGTCTCGCTGGAGTTGGCATGTCAACCTGGCGTCACGAACAGGATGCAAGCGGCCCAGAAACACCGGGTCTCGTGCACCTTAAAGAACTGTTAAAAGAATGTGTAAGAACTTGCTTGCAAAAATGGAGGTGAGAAAAGAAGAAGCACCACATGTAGGTCTGGGGGCGTGTCTAGGCCCTCGTCAGTGGAAGGACTTTAGAAAAGGTGCAAAATAGCAGGCCCACACCGAATACTAAAGAGAAGCCAAGGGGGCCTGATATCATGTGTTGCTTACCCAGCCTAGAGGAGTGAGAAAGGGCCAGAAGGGTGAGGCCCCGAAAACCAGAACAAAGGAGAGTCACATGGTGCAGAGAGCAAGGAAGCATCATGGCAAGCAGCGGTTCAGACACTCTAGCTGGGGGACAAGAGGGCGAGAGAGGTCCCAAAGCTACTGGGGAGGCTATAGACTGGATACAGTTAACTGATTCTGATAACTTTAAGGAGGCGATGAAAAAGCTAAGCCAATTGCTGAACACTGCACAGTTGTGGGCCGTCAACACCTGGAAACGGTCCCAACTACAAAAAGTGGCATGATGAGTACCGGAGCTGGAGTCTCCCGAACCACCAGAAGCAGAACCTGTGGAAAAACCACCACACCAGAGTCGGCCAGTACCACTAGAGCTGACAGAGGAATCACTGACTGCCACACCAGACCCGCCTGAACCAGCACCACAGTCAGAGGGTGAAACCACTGAGCAGAAGAGCAGTGAGAGCCTGGCATAGACCCTGGAGGTTGAGAGCGGGAGAGCACATTAGGCATCCTATGAAAGCCTAGCGCAATGGTGTCCAAACAGAAAGCAGGGTCGAAAGCAGGCACGATGGTGACTACTGGGAGCAAAGACAAGCCACTGAGGAGGAAAAGCAACGACAGCGCCGAGACCGTTGGCAGCAGCAAGAAGTGGCTAACTTAGAGGAAAAGACTCTAGTACCCAACCCCGGGGGAGTGGCGCCACGGAGTAGTCGTGGACTTACACCTAAGGGACAGCTGGGAGTTCATAAAGGAGTGTGACTTGGAGCAGGAGGTGTTCATCAGTAGAAGAGGCGTCGAGTCGTATCTCCCGAAGGGACACCCCAGTCGGGATCTCCACCGTGGAGAGAAGGTGGGCTACACGCCATGGAGAGCAGGTGGGCTACACCCGGTGCATGGGACAGTGAGGCTGGTACGCTTTGCAGGTGTACAAGATCCTGCAGCCTCGACCCCCATACACAGAGCCGGCTGAACTTTCGAGTGGGGAGGACAGTTTGTGGGTAAGCGGCCCTTACCCATAAAGTAAGACCCATAAAATGTAAATAGTAGTTAGAATGTTGAATCGTGGCTGCAACATGTTGTGATTTTGGAGTTGGAGTAAAATCCTGATGCACCCAGAAGCGTCCCAATGAGGCCACAAATATATTGAACTTCATTGGTGTCCAGATAAGGAAATGGGCTGATTTGTCCAATTGGATCCATTAAACCACACTGAGCATGCCCATCTTATCTACTACTCCCAATGCATCCAAAGCATTTCAGTCACTCTCCCTCTCCTCCTGAGGTCCGGATCAGGCATTTGTCTTCTGCTGTGGCATGCAGAAGCTCCCATTTTGATCCTGAGCTAGACGCACTGCAGGTGTGAAGCTATAAAACTGCTTGGAAGTGCTTTACATTGCATAAGCAAAAAGAATAAGAGTGGTAAGTGGAATCAATAATGTGCCCTGTGCCTGTGAGGAATGTGGTCATGTCAGTTGAGCAGGATATGCAAGAGGTGTAGGAAGAGACAGTTAACCGCCTGCTGTTGTAAACTAGCTCAGTGGCAAAGTTGTTATTATGAAATCGCCTTAAATTCTTTGCTTTTACTAATTGAATAACCCCAAGTTTGATAAATTGTCTTGGTATTTTGGTTCACTCATTACCTTAACCTTGGCTATTCTTCATTGCACCCATTCTAGTTCAGCTTTGTCCTTCTTATACACTGGAGCCTAAAGATGTACATATTTTCAAAATTATACATTTTTTCAGGGGTGTAGCAAATAATTTGTCCCCAAAAGGAGACACATAGAGTGAAAAGTTAACTTTTTCCAATTAAAGTTTAGTCTTTTTAATGTTGATAGTAAAGATGAGCAAGCATAAAGTGTTTGGGTGGTTTGTACTTGAATCAAGCAGGTCGGACACTCTGATGGGCTTGACTTGAGTAACGAGTTTAATGAAAGTCAGTTGGTAATGGCAGTTGTATTCTCTGCCCACATACTACCAGCAAAAGACACAGAACTTCTGGGGAGAGGGTGGGCATTTTTTTCATACACTTCATCCAGATGTATTGACTTAACCTTCGGTGAGAGCCATGCAATGACTGCAAGCGGCTCTCACTAGGGTGTTGGCTCCCATTGTTTACTGAAGGGAGCCGCCTCTTTGTGTTTGATCATTTATGAACAACACATTCAGGCACCCACGATACTCGACCGAGTACTGAGTTCCCCATGCATCCCAATGCTCAATCGTACTTACTCATTATTAGTTGACAGAATTACCTTTATTGTGGGTGAATTCAATCTGTGTGAGGGCTTATTTATGAAGGATGAGTTTTAATATGTACCATCTTTCAAACTTTTGGAAATACGCCGAAGTGCCGGTGATCCACGCTGCTGGAATTTGAGTGATTGAGGAATTATCCCTGAGGAAGGAGCAGCGGCTGCTCCCAAATGCGTCAGAATAAATTTACACCATTACACCAGACTTCTGGGGTCCTGATTTTTCCATCCAGCAGCTCGGATCACTGGCACTTCGTCCTGTTTCCAGTTGTTTGCCACGTTGCACATAGAGGTGTGAATCCAGCTGCAGCTGTACAAGCGCTAATACTGGTTGTGGGTTTACACAACCAGACCAGCTGAGCAAATTTCATTGGGCGATAGCCCCACTCTGCCTAGAGATAAATGCGCATTTTGTCTCACATTTTTTAGATCTTTCAAACTTTGAGTGTTAATATGGCACCCCAGAGTCTAGCTGCCACGATGACATTTTCTCCCTCAGAGGGGTGATGTCATGCCTGGAAGAAGGAGGAGGTCCCCATGCCAGGTAATACACAGAATACAATGCAATTCCTACTACAGGCAAGAAGGGGGAGCTCTATAACCCGACTTGAGGGAAGCTGCTCTCTCTGGTCGGGAGGAGGAGTCTGTTAGGCAGTTGGTGTGAGGAGAGGGAAGAGAGAGGAGTAGAGACAAGGGCTCTGGGGAAGTGTAGCTGCATTTGAGCTCACCTGGAGCGGAGCGCTGACAAAAAAGAATGCCAGAGTCCTTGGCTGTGCAAGTGCTGTATACCCCGACGGACAAATCTGGAGGGAGGGGGGCCACACCGTTCACCTGGAGGCACCACAGCAGTCCAAGAGCCTGGGGCTGCCAGTGGAAAGACAGTGCCTGAGATAGGTTAACGATGCCTGCCACACAGGTCAGGACCAACATTCAGGAGAGGGCCGGAGCATAGCTACAGGCAGCAGGGACCCGAAGAGGGAGTGCAGTAGGAAGGTCTCCATCCCCACCTGGTTAAGTAGACCCCAGAATGCTTTCAAGCTAACCAGACTACTTCTATCATCTGTAACTAGTACTCCAGATTGCATTATCATCTGACAAGATGTAAAAGGTAAAGAAAACTGCACTTTTCTGTTTCACTTCCTTATTCTCTGCACCGCAACGGTCACCACCACCTGGAAAGACTGTCCTACCTGCCCTTGGGTCCCTCTCCACCTGTGGGAAGCTGTACCATCTTTCCTGCATCACCAACTGTCCCAGTGGTCCCGAACCACAGCGTCGGTCATCCCTTGCCAAATACCACGGGTGGCGTCACGTCTCAATCCCATATAAGTTATCCTCCATTTTTATGACACAGCCAGGGTCACAAAGCCAGGTCACGCCACCATGACATCCCTGAAAAACTCTCTGGCCCCTTTCTGAGTACCCCACGGCCCTGGTGGGGCATGCCAACTTGACATCACAAACAGGATTTTGTGGCCCGGTACCCCCCAGGTCCTATATGCCATAAAATATATTGAACTGTTTGGCAACCACTATCATCACACCACGCAGCGTGCAGGAAGCAGACGGGGTGTGTTGTCATGGGCAGAGCTCAAGAAAGAGCGCGAACAAAAGTCCACCCCACGGGTGTGTCATTAACAGTGTTACCACCATGTAAGGAGAATTAGATCTTCTTTCTAAAGGAAAGACTTAAAGCGTAATCTCCATTTAAATATTTATTTAATAATAATGTAGAGCAAAAGATTTTAATAAACTTTCAAATATACTTTATAAGTGAAATCTGGTGGAAAACCATTCATAAACCTTCCATAAGGTGTCTGCGCTAGACTGTGTCTGAAGAAGACATATGTTCATTCTCAGTGAGATCCGTCTTCACACTGAATATGGTCACAAAGCCATACAAGTGTAAGGGGGTGGACACTACACTGTATGGAGCTCCTGACTACAACTGATGAGGTGACAATGTATCAGATTACCTCAGGAAACATCACAGTGCTAAGCAATATCACAATGTCAGGATCACTGCAAACTAATCTACTTTTTGCTTGGCACAAGCTTATCTGATCTGTCATTTGGCTCCACACAGTTCAGGATCTCTGATCTAGCCCCTTCTCTGCTAGCACATTGCACTGCTCCCTATCAGCTGATGGCCACATCCCTACACAGCCGTAAAATGCAGTTTTTAAAAGCGCAAAATAAAGTTGAGAAAAAAGTCATATGGCACAAAAAAGCAGTATATTAGCTATTATGTGACCTTTCATTAACAACCAATGCAGTTTTGGATTTTTATTTTCAATGAAATTACATTTATACTTTAAAGAGGTTGTTCAAATTCATGTGTAGACAACATATTTTTTGTGTTATGCCCCTCATCAGAGTATAGTCTATCGGTCAATGATGACCTTAGGGCCAAATGGGGATAGTATTGGCTCTCCTCTAAGAGACTAGCGGAGTATGGAGTACTACTGGAAATACTCCAAGGGAGAAAAGCATGCAGGTTAGTTCTCTCACAGCAGAGAAGAAAATATCCTGCAATTAATACTTGGGAGAGCCTACCCATGCCCAACCCTTTAATGAGCCTTTTAAAATGATCAGGTTGGTACTTGTGATAGTTGATTTTCTTCTGACAATATGCTAATTTGCATACTTTTCTCCCATGGAGTCTTGCCTTTAAGGCTACATTCACACATCGCGCTTTTCTGCACTTTTTTGCGCATGCTCTTTCTGCAAAAGTGAACCTGCATCTGTGCCTGCTGGCAAAGTTAATGGAAATTCACTTTTGCTGTACAGACGATGCGTAAATATTCGCACGTAAAAAGAATCAACATGTCAATTGTTGAAGCTTTTTTGCGCTCGCTTTCTCCCATAGGGGCCATTATAAGTGCTGGAATTACGCATCGCCGTTCAGGCAATGTGCAATTCCAGCGCATATAATGGCAGCGCTGCAGGATGTGATGTCACATGGGGAGGAATAATCCTGTGTTCTTCCCCCATGTGACATGTGTGACAGCCCTTTCGGCTTTCACAGTGCATTAATATACACTGGGAAAGCTAAATATAGGTTATCAAAAGGACTTAAAGGGAACCTATCACCTGGGTCATGGCAGCAAGGTAGACGTGGATGTGGATGTCACCTGGTAACTCCTGGTAATCGGGAACAGCCGCCGGAGAGGTAAGTATATTTTTAAAGGGAACCTGTCACCTGGAATTAACCCTCTGACCTATCACTAGCTGTCCCTACACCTTCCTATGTTCTCCCTAACCATCCCCCTCTGTTGTAAATCCGCCCTGTAAAGATGAAGAAAAATGACTTTGAACTTACTGGATGTGGCTCAGTCAGGCGACTGGAAAGGCGGCTCCAGGCTCCATTGTTCCCTCCTCGCTACTTCACCGCATGCCCCGCTGGGCATCATTATTCTGTATTGATCTCCTCCTATATTTGGAATCTCCCGTCCTCCTTTTCTCCTTTGATGCACCAGCCGGAGCCGGCTTTCCAGTCTTCTGAGAGCGACACCCAGTAAGTTCAAAGTCATTTTCCTTAATCTTTACAGGGCGGATTTACATCAGAGGGGGATGGTTAGGGAGCACCTAGTAAGGTGTAGGGGCAGCTAGTAATAGGTCAGAAGGTTAATTCCAGGTGACTGGTTCCCTTTAAAAATAAAAAAAAATTGTATACTTACCTCTCCAGCGGCTGTTCCCAGTTACCAGGAGCCGAGACATCCACGTCTACTGTGCTGCCAGGACCTTACAGCTGTGATTGACTGGTAGCGGTCATGTGGTATGCACGACACATATCACGATCGCTACCGGTCAATCACATAGCTGGAAGTCCTGGCAGCACAGTAGGCATGGATGTCTCGGCTCCCGGTAACCGGGAACAGCCGCCGGAGAGGAGAGTATTCAATTTTTTTATTTTTAAGACATTTTGATAACTTATATTTAGCTTTCACAGTGCATAGTAATACACTGTGAAAGCCAAGAGGGCTGTCACACATGTGAAACAGAGGAGGAACACAGGATTCTTCCTCCCCCATGTGACATCACTTCTCTCCAGCGCTTTTGGGGGAGGAATGTGGCCGTAAAAAAAATGCGGTGTGTGAATGCACTGTGTTTTTTTACCTGTACAAAATACAGGAAAAAATGCGCACCCGCAAGAGTGCAGGAAATGCGCAGTGTGTGAACGTAGCCTGAGGCTTCAGCTGATCTCAACTGGATTCTTTAAGGACAACCAATATTTCCCCCATGTTTAAATTTCTGTATAATGTGTTGGTGATTTATAGAATAAAATTTGCAATACCACTAGTAGTAGGAATAGTTGGGTTCATTATATTTACCACAGTAACAAAAAATACTAAATTACTTTGCTGCAATATTCTATATTTTAAGATCAGCCCAAATGGTATAATACATCTAATGATTTAATGCACTGGAGCATCTCAGATATGTGGTAAAATATTACTTCAATAATTTAAAAATGATGCTAATGTTTTTGGTTCATCATAAGGACATAGACACCAGAATAAGTGAAGCACATTCCTTATACATGTGCAGCCAGCAGGATGTAGAATTCATTTTCTACCAGATGCCTCACATTCTTTGAACTTGTGATGATCAGAAATAACCAATTTAAATTATGTAACATTTTTTTCCCCAATGGAATAAGATGTAGAAAGGTAATGATGTAATCCTGCAAATAGAGGAGAAAAGGAAAGGTCAATACTGTTATTGAAGTTGAATGGCTATGTATATCTAAGTCTTAAATATCATGTACGGTATTTACAACAACAAATATTCATAGTGTGCGTTTCTAATAAATGACTAAGCAGAGTCCACAGAACTCAGTCAGCGCCAAACAGAACAAGTGCATTTTGGGTTTTGTTTCAAATATGTCCGGGGAGCTGTGGCTCTAAGACAAGGGCTCCTGCTTCAAATGCTTGTATGGTAGATGCTCAATATGGACAGTTCATCATCTGGGTCTCGGGATGTCATGGAGTTTACGGACTCATTCATTCTTATTGCTGTGGCCTAAACAGACCAAAAGAATGAAGGTTGCAGCACTGCCTTAAAGATGTAAGATAATGCCTTCATTTGGGCCTTCAGATACACATGGCAATGTTTCAGTCCCAAATGACTTTCTTCAGTAAGAGATTTCTTCGGCAATCTCCTAAGGTACCTTTACACGCCGCAACTACAGTGTAGCAACTGAGAGGCAATTCTGATTTCCGTCACGGTTGCCTTGAAATTGCTACGAAATTGCGGCGTGTAATTGGGTAAAGTGATGGTGATTTTCGAAGTTGCGGTTTCAGAGCATTGTTCAAAAACCAGAGACAACCCTGAAGGTGAATTGCCCTAGTTTTGGCGTGTGAACGGGGGATAGGGATGGAATCTGCGTCGCCTAGTGATTTCCCAGAAGCGTGCCACAGCGTGCTGGATACCACGCCCCATCGGCGATGATTGGTGGGGGTTACTGTGTTTCCATTGGCTGTCCCTTCACAGGGTGCCATATTTGAAGAGCTGTCCATTCACACTACACAATTGCAATTGCGTCATGTATTAGCCAGCCTTCCTGCGCAGGCTGGCCAATCATGACACTATTGTGTTGTCTAATCAGAGTGTTTGGGGCGCGGAATACACAACTCTGTCACACCTATATTCTTGCGGCGCTTAACATGTACGCCCACATTCCTTTGGGGATTGCAGGGTGTGAAGCGGCGTCAGGAGGCAACCGGATGTTTCCCGCAGGTTCTGTGGCAACTTCCGGGGAGCCACATTCCCTTAGGTTGAGGGCGCATTTGCGGCGTGTAAATGCGGCATCGGCGTTCGGTAGCAACCGTCAAAAACGTGCACGCGCACGTTCGGTTGAGTCCGATAGCCGGTGATAGTTGTGGCGTGTAAAGGTACCTTTTCTGGTGTCACTGTTTTTTTTATACATCTTCATCAGTACATAGCAATTGTTGATGAGCAAGTAACAAAATATTTGCACTCGCTATACTCGTATCAAGTACTTTTTAATACTTACATATTCATTTGAATAGTGCAGAGGTCCCCAATTCCAGGCCTCAATGGCCACCAACAGTGCAAGATTTCCTTAGTATTGCGCAGGTGTTAATGTTATCAAATGCACAGGTTCCAACCCCTGTGCAATACTAAGGAGATCCTGAAAACATGTACTGTTGGCGGCCCTCGAGGCCTGGAGTTGGGGACCCCTGAAATAGTGAGTCTAATATTAGTCAATTAGTGATTGACTCCTCCCACACACATCTGGCTACAAAACGAGCGTTTACGGGACAGGGCGGGAGGGTGGTCTTTTTTACATTTCTACTCCATAAAACACCTTGCTGTGCCCCCCAGAGAAAGCCTAACATCCAATCTGCCCTCCCTGGGGTTGCGACTCCTATTGTGTACTGAAGGGAGCTATCAATTTGTGTCAGATCGATAACAATTGACACGTCACTCACGAGCACCAGTGATACTCGCTGAGTAATGAGTATTGTGAATAACATACTCCGAGTAGCAAATAGTAACGATTACACTCGCTCTGCCCTAGTAGCAATCAATCCGTTAACAATTAAAAAAAAATACAAACAACAGTGCAAATACATTGTACCCCTATTACAGTGATCAGGCCTATTTACAACAATTTCATTATTTCAATTCCAATATTAATACTGTGCAATCTCTATTTAGTGCATTAATACATTAATTGGAAGTTTCTCATACATCTGTTGGTAATTTACTTTTTTTCATATTACATTAGTAGCTCACCCAGGTTTTGTGACGTAGCAGCGACCTCGCCAGCGATATTGCTGCGTGTGACACGCAGCAGCGATCACCCCCTGCTGGGAGACCACTGATCGTTAATGAATGGCCTGGACCATTTTTTAATTGGCGATCTCCCACTGAGCATGCTGGACTGCTGTGGCAATGACCAGCAATCCCCATCCCAACGACCATCAGGTTGTCGGTGCATCGCTGGGTCATCGCTGGTAAGTTTGGCTGTGTAGCATCTCACTAGCGACCACGTAGTGACGCACCAGCGATCCAGGCTAGGCCGGATCGTTGTGGGGATCGCTGGTGTGTCGCTACATGTAACGGGGCCTTTAGTTACAGTTTGTTCTGATCTTTTTGAATCATCTCGTTCTTTTCTCTAGTAATAGGTATCTGTCCATGCTTTAAATTATCAGAAAATTTAGTCAGTTTACCCTCAATTCCTAGCACTCCGCATGCTTCTCAGGATAATCCAGTATTGCTAGTGTGTAGGCAGTTCCATAACTGCATGTATGCCATTTGCATAAATGCGGTGATGTGCTTACTAGATACGCTTAGCCCTTAACAATACAAGTGAGGTTAAGTGTGTCTAGTAGGAATGTGGCTGGACTTATGCAAATTGCACACATGTGATCTCACTGGCAATACCAGAAAATCCTGACAGCTAGCGGTGCACACACTTGAAGGAATACAGATATTACCAGCTACATAGAGTGACTACATAGAGTGACTGCAGACTTTTAGTAGCGGCCGACTGAATATGCTGTTTTATGGTTGCCATGTGGGCAACGCCATGTAGAAACCTATACGACTCCCAGGATTATGGTGTGGGGGTGGCATAATAACTCTATAGTATTCATTCTGGGTAAATTAACAACTCAATATTCTATTGATTTGAGGATGGAACCATTGGTATTACTTCTAGGTGATCATTCTTTTCTTTTAAAGCTCTCAACTAAGGCTGATTTCTCATGTCTGTGAAATACGGATTTCATCATTCCGTCTCTTTTGATGCTAGCATGGTCCGTGTTTCATGGACAAGTTAAACCTGCTATTATTAGTTGTTATAACTTAGATGTATTCTGTAAAGGTAAATGAGTTTAATATTTGCAACTTTGTAAGACAGTCCTTGTTCACACTCAATTTGCGTTTTTTTTTAGCAGGAAAAAAAACACCTGCGTTTTTCTAAAAAGTGCCAAAAAGTGTCCCTTGTGTGTCTGAAAGGATTTGACACTTTTTTGGACTTACCGTATATACTCGTGTATAAGCCAAGTTTTTCAGCCCAAAATTTGGGCTGAAAAGTCTCCCCCTCGGCTTATACACGAGTCAATACGGTAGTCGGGGCTGGGGAGGCTGGAGGAGGCGGGGGAGGCTGCTGTATGAGGGCCCCGTCACGTGGGGCCGCTCATTATATATGCACTGCTTCCCCCTGTCAATCAGCGGCAGGGGGAAGCAGTGCATATGCCCCCAAATGCTGGCACTCACCCCCCCTTGCAAGGGCCCCCCCCCCGGGTGCTTATATTACCATCCCGGTCTTCTGATCCGCGCCGCTCCTCGATGCTGCGTCCTCGGTGCTCCGTCCTGCTACATCCGGGATCTCCGGCCGTCGCGCGATGACGTCATCGTGCGACGGCCGGGGATCCCGGATGTAGCAGGACGGGAGCTGCGAGGACGCAGCACCGAGGAGCGGCGCGGATCAGAAGACCGGGATGGTAAGAGAAGCGCCCGGGGGGGGCCCTTGCAAGGGGGGGTGAGTGCCAGCATTTGGGGCTGCTGGTTACCCCCAGGGGGCTGCTGGGTACCCCCTGGGGGCTGCTGGGTACCCCCAGGGGGCTTCTGGATACCCCCAGGGGGCTGCTGGGCAATCCCAGGGGGCTGCTGTATAGCCACTGGGGCTGCTGTATAGCCCCTGGGGCTGCTGTATAGCCCTTGGGGCTGCTGTATAGCCCTTGGGGCTGCTGTATACCCCCTGGGGCTGCTGTATACCCCCTGTGGCTGCTGTATAGCACCTGGGGCTGCTGTGTACCCCCTGGGGCTGCTGTATAGCACCTGGGGCTGCTGTATACCCCCTGGGGCTGCTGTATACCCCCTGGGGCTGCTGTATAGCACCTGGGGCTGCTGTATACCCCCTGGGGCTGCTGTATTACCCTTGGGGCTGCTGTATTACCCCTTGGGCTGCTGTATTACCACTTGGGCTGCTGTATTACCACTGGGGCTGCTGTATTACCACTGGGGCTGCTGTATAGCCCCTGGGGCTGCTGTATTACCCCTGGGGCTGCTGTATAGCCCTTGGGGCTGCTGTATACCCCCTGGGTCTGCTGTATTACCCCTGGGGCGGCTGTATTGTCCCTGGGGCTGCTGTATAGCACCTGGGGCTGCTGTATACCCCCTGGGGCTGCTGTATTACCCCTGGGGCTGCTGTATTACCCCTTGGGCTGCTGTATTACCCCTTGGGCTGCTGTATTACCACTGGGGCTGCTGTATTACCACTGGGGCTGCTGTATAGCCCCTGGGGCTGCTGTATTACCCCTGGGGCTGCTGTATAGCCCTTGGGGCTGCTGTATACCCCCTGGGGCTGCTGTATTACCCCTGGGGCTGCTGTATTGCCCCTGGGGCTGCTGTATAGCCCCTGGGGCTGCTGTATACCCCCTGGGGCTGCTGTATTACCCCTGGGGCTGCTGTATAGCCCCTGGGGCTGCTGTATTACCACTGGGGCTGCTGTATTACCACTGGGGCTGCTGTATTACCACTGGGGTCTGTATATACTACTGGGGAGGCTGCTGTATACCACACTGCTGGGGGCTGTATACCTGTGCTGGGGTCCACCCTCGGCTTATACACGAGTCAATAGCTTTCCCAGGTTTTGGGGGCAAAAGTAGGGGGTCGGCTTATACACGGGTCGGCTTATACACGAGTATATACGGTAGTAATTTTTTGGCCAAAAACGCAGGCAAAAACGCTAGCGTTAACGCAGGGTGCCTAAATGTGCCATTTAAAAACGCATGTGTTTCCCATAGGGCCCATGTTATAGAAACGCATGCGTTTTTTTAACATGGGGCCCTATGGGAAATGCATGCGTTAATGCAGGTGCCTATATGTGTCCTGCGCTAATGCATGCGTTTCGCATAGGGCCCCATGTTAAAAAAACGCATGCGTTTTTGGAAACAACCCCTGCGTTTTTTTCCAGCACCCAAAAAATGCTGCATGCAGCGTTTTTTGGACTGGGGGAAAAAAACGCAAGTGGAGCTGAAAAACGCATGTACACTTAAATGCACCCTGCGTTAACGCACCTGCGTTTTTGAAAAACTGTAGAAAAGCGCAGGGAGTGCAAAAAACGCAGGTGAGTGTGAACAAGGCCACAGTCTTTATCCAAATATACTACCATTTTCCTCTATTATGTCCCAACAGCAATTTTTCAAAAGAAAAACACAGGATCTCATGTTGCTCGTGTTACTGTGAGCCACCAGCTTGACCAAAACTTACTGCCATGTTCTGCAGCATCTCCGGACTTGTCTCCCAATGAGAAGATCTGTGATGTCAATGGTTGGCAATTGCAAAGGGTGCTGCCAGCAGCAGATTTTGATGATTTGTGTGCCCAAAAGTGTTTTCAACATTACTGAACATTCCTCAGTCAACCATTAATAACTTTACTGATAGCAGCTAAGGCTGTAAGTGCCGGGAATTCTACACTTGTACTCGATAATGGATAAATTGTGATGATTTGAAAATATTGTTTCCATTTTTCCAACATCATTAGCATGTCTATTCATATCTCCATTTCTAGAATTCCTTGACTTTTCCTTTTTGGTGTTGCCATTACAATGTTGACCAGTGTATCACAACGATATTGAAAATCTCTTATAGTGATATAATAAAAAAAAATATCTTTCATTTAACTATTAATTAAATTGTCTTCAGCTATCATATAAGCAATCTTTACTGCACTTTCTATCTCCATTTGCAGCAAAAGCCTCCAAATTAGTTTGTGAGCTATATTTCTGAAGGTTGTGCCTTGTAGATCTGTCACCGTATTCTAGGAGACTTTACAGTATTAATAATGCCAGGAAGCAAATTAGAAGCAGATGGTGTAATGTTATTAAATTAATTTTTCATTTGGAAAGCTAAACTGTCTACATACGTGTAGAATAGAATTTAATTTAGATGGTATTATATTTAGTTATTTTATCAGGTATCCTAATATAAAGTTTATATCTTCTTCATTAATAGAGATGAGGCAATCCTTCAGTGAAGAACATATGAAAATGCTAAGATAATACTTTAGGTTTTTTTTTCCTAATTTAAATAGGTCAAAAGAATGCAACAAAGAGAGGATTTGTAATATATAGAGGATTACAGTAGATGTGAGTCTATACTGAAAATCCTATATGTACACGTAAAGGAACCTGCACAGAATGACTATTCAAACTAAGTGCATGTGACCCGCCCCAGGGCCATGGGGTACCCAGTTCTGGGTGTTGATTTAGTTGGAGATGTCACGGGCGGCCTTTGCCTGGGCACATGGCTCTGGTGGTCGCTGAAAAAAGAGGGAAAATTAAAAATAAAAAGTGTAATGTCTCGTAACGCCACCTATGGTTCCCGATAATGATACCAGCGCTGCTTGCAGACCTCCGGGGTGGTGATGATGCAGCTAGCTGGTAACGCTTATCAACGTAGGTGGAGCAGGATCTACGGGGCAGTTCTGGAGAATAGGGATTTACACTGGGTAGCAGTTCTGTTGCAGTCTTAGTCAAGGAACAAGTGTGCGGCAACTCAGGCGCAGGCAAAGAAAGATATCTCACACAGTCTATAGCTCTGTACAGGTTTTACTGGCAGACTTCAGGCAGCGTACAGGTGTTACAGGCTTAACAGGTTCTGCTGGCCTGGGTAGTCACCAGGGGACTGGGACCTCTCACTTGAGACCCTCGGTGGTGTATCTGTCGTTCCTTTCTCTTGTCCCTCTGCACATTATCTCTCCTACTTCCCAACAACGCTCCCGTGCGCAGAGCCCTCAGCCAGCTCCCACGGATTCTCTCTGGAGGTTTCCTCTCCCAGTCACCTGGAACCCATACGGGACCTTTTGGGGTTTGCACAGGGTGTCGGCCGCAACTTCCTACAGAAGCTCGTGCCTCCGGTTTGGCGGCTCGGGGATGAACTCCCGCACTGCTCGTGGAGCCTTTCCTCCATTCTGGGACTGAACCCCTCCAGCTGGTGGTCATACCGGGCCTGGATTCGGGTGAACTGCAACACCTGGTGTCCCTAGGGTCCCCTTCTGTCAGGAGGATCTGTCCTGAGACGTCCTCCAATGTGCTCCTCACAGCTTCAGCTCCCCTCGGACTTCGACTGACTAACTACCATGCTGCTTTTTTACTAACCCACCTAGCTCATCCAACCGGGACTGGGTGTCTCTGACAACGGGTCCACCCATGTCCCATCTGCACTAAGGTGTGTGGATGGGTAAATTGAGGGTCCCTTATGTGACATCTCAATCCCCTATTCACATGAGTACCACACTTTATTTTATAGGTGCAGTATTCCTACGTGGTGTCCTGACAAGTGGAGCACCACATTCCCCCTTGGTTAAACTCACTTGTCCGTGAGTGACCTGACCCGCTCCCAGTACAGAGATAAATTTGCATTTTTATTGACATAAACAACAATAATAACTTTACGCAGCATGTTTCATCCCTTATGGGAGGCACTCTTTCTTAAACGTTACCAGGTCAACAGGACAAACAAATAAAAGCCAATCAAACCACATTTAAATTCAGCTCAAACGAGACTGGGTTGCAGTACAGTCCTGATGGTCACTGTCCTGCATTTTCAATAGTGTCCATTCTCACCACTGGGTTGTTTTAAAGGCACAGTATCACACTTTGACAGAGTCCTTTGGCTTAACTAGGTACAGTCCAGAGGCACAACAGCATAAAGTTTACATATTGTCCATCAAATAAACACACATAGCATGTCAGATGAATTATATACAGGGGTTTACTTCTAGTTCAGTCTGTTGCTTTGTAAGCCCTTAGGTTGACCACCCCCTAGGTCCCATGTGCCTCTCCGTCTGGTCAGCCTGGAAGCGCGTTGATACGCAAAGTCCTCATGCTCCGGGGCCAGAGCCGGAGCACAAACCCACTCACCTGTCATGGTGGCTGCACCGACCTGTCTGATCGGTCTGTGCTGCTGGTGCTCCCACCACACCGCGTGGGGCCCAGATGCCCCGACTTCCTGCAAGCTGCTGGCCTCATCCTCTTCTGGTTCGTCCTCCTCCACGGGATCCACGTGGTTGGTTGGCTCCTCAATCTCGGCCTTTACCACCACATCGGTCATCTCCGCAGGGACTTCCAGGATGTCTACCTCAGGCTCTGCAGGCTCCTCCTCCTCTGATTTGGCTCCGGTCACCTCGCTCTTCCAACCGCCCTTTACAGTACTGGCACGAGTAGTTTAGTCTATGGCCCGCCCTCTTGGCTTTCCTGTGGCGCTTGGGGCGGGTGTATAATTTCGCGCCTCTGGCAAGGCCCTCCCACGACGGGGGGCCGAGGCATGCTCCCGGGCCTGCACGTGGCGTTAAGTCTCTGACCCTGCCATTTTGGGGTCCAACACAAAGTTCAATTTAAAACAAAGTTCAAGGCACACAATACCCGGTTTTACCGGGCACGGGATCCTGTTTGTTACGCCAAAAGCTGACCTGCCCAAAGGCCATGGGGTACCCGGTTCCGGGTATTGACTTAGTTGGGGATGTCACGGGAGGCCTGTGCCCAGGCCCGTGGCCCTGGTGGTCGCTGAAAATAGAGAACAAATAAAAAATATAAAGTGTGATGTCTCGTAACGCCACCTACGGTTCCCGGTAATGATACCGGTGCTGCTTGCAGACCTCCGGGGTGATGATGATGCAGCTAGCTGGCAACACTCCCAGTAGGTGGAGCTGGATTTCCAGGGCAGTTGTGGAGAATAGGTGTTTACACTGGGAAGCAGTTCTGTTGCAGTTTTAGTCACGGAACAAGTGTGCGGCTCCTTAGGCACAGGCAAAGAAAGATACGTCACACAGTCTTTAGCTCTGTACGAGTTTTACTGGCAGACTTCAGGCAGCATGCAGGTGTTACAGTCTTAACGGATTCTGCAGGCCTGGGTAGTCACCAGGGGACTGGGACATCTCACTTGGGACCCTTGGTGGTTCCTTTCTCTTGTCCCTCTCTGCACTATCTCTACTGCTTCCCAGCAATGTTCCTGTGTGCAGAGCCCTCAGCCAGCTCCAACGGATCCTCTCTGGAGGGTTTCTTTCCCGGTCCTCCAGAACCTATACAGGGCCATGTGGGGATTACGACGGGTGTCAGCGGCAACTTCTTACAGAAGCTTGTACCTCTGGTTTGGCGGCTCGGGGATGAACTCCCACACCGCTCACAGAGCCATTCCTTCATTCTGGGCCTGAACCCCTCCAGCTTGTGGTCATACTGGGCTTGGATTCGGGCACACTGCAACACCTGGTGCCCCTAGGGTCCCCTTCTGTCAGGAGGATCTCTCCTGAGACATCCTCCGCTGTGATCCTCACAGCTTTAACTCCCCTCAGACTTCGACTGACTAACATTCTTCCCGCTCTTCCACTAACCCACCTAGCTCCTCCCACCGGGACTGGATCCACCCATGTTCCATCTGCACTAAAGTGTGTGGATGGGTAAATTGAGGGTCCCTTATGTGACATCCCAATCCCCTAGTCACAGGAGTATCACACTCTCTTTTATGGGTGCAGTACTCCTACATGGTATCCTGACCAGTCGGGTGCACACATGCACTCGGTGCACAATGGCATGGCCAGACATTTCCTTGCTTCTTGTTTACTCTTTATCTCCAACCTCACTGTTATGTAATTGACAGCTCTAGCTTTATATAGCCAGAAAAGGTCGAAAGAGAGAGAAAACAAGCAAGTAGGAAGGTGCCCCTAAATGTTTGCCCTTGCCACTTGGTTTGAACCTGTCATGTTAATAATGTTATCTGATTCGCAGGCCAAATGTACTAAATTAGGAGGTGCTGATCAAATTAATATTCATTATTGTAAAATAAAGTTTCAGCAAACCTTGCTTGCATTTTTTTCATTGATATCCCTGTTGTTTTTCTGCTTATCAATACAGTGGGTGGTCCATTAGCGATGCTGTCACCGGGATACACGGGTCCAGCCGACGGTGGCCGCAGCGCGCACGAACCAGCTGAGAGATGACCGCCGACCGGAGCTCAGCCACGGCTATCTGCGGCACAGATGTCCGCGGCAAGCCAGCAGGGAGATGACAAGTGTCAGTCAGTCATCTCCCGGCTGCACACAGTGATGGTGCCCTGCGCGGCAGGGAGGGGTAAGCTCACACCCACCTCTCACTTTGCCGGCCGCCGCTGGAGTGGGTCCGGAGCTTCCTGCGCATAGGGCTGCGGGCCAGTGTTGTGCGGTCTGCTTCTCTCCGGCAGCCTCAGCCCTTGCCTCCACGGCTGGCTGCATATAGTGCCCATACACACTGTGCCTTACAGTGCTCGGACGTATAATGCCATATTGTGCCCCTACACACTGTGCCTTACAATGCTCAGACGTATAATGCCATATAGTGCCCATACACACTGTGCCTTACAGTGCTCGGACGTATAATGCCATATTGTGCCCCTACGCACTGTGCCTTACAGTGCTCAGACGTATAATGCCATATAGTGCCCATACACACTGTGCCTTACAGTGCTCGGACGTATAATGCCATATAGTGCCCATACACACTGTGCCTTATAGTGCTTGGACGTAAATGCCATATAGTGCCCATACACATTATGCCTTACAGTGCTTGGACGTATAATGCCATATAGTGCCCATACACACTATGCCTTACAGTGCTCGGACATATAATGCCATATAGTGCCCATACACACTATGTCTTACAGCACTCGGACGTATAATGCCATATAGTGCTCATACACACTATGCCTTACAGTGCTCAGACGTATAATGTCATATAGAGTCCTTACACACTATGCCTTACAGTGCTCAGACGTATAATGCCATATAGTGTCCACATGTATAGTTCCATATAATGCTCATGTTCATTCAGAGTAGCCACCTGATACCTCCACCTGCTTTCTTGCTTCTGCTGTCACAGAGGGTGAGGTAGAATCCTGCTTCCTCCTCCCCTCTGTGACATGTGTGACAGCCCCATTTGATTTTGCTGTGTAATATATACTGCGAAATCAACATTAAACAAAGTGAGATGTATGTAAAATAATAAAGAATTCACTCTTACCTTTCCAACGCCTTTTTGCACTCTCCGGTGTAGAGGCAGGCGATGTACAGTCCCGCCGTGATGTCAGAGGGGCGTTCCTGGCGCTGATTGGCCGCTCGCGGTTATGCGATACATATCACATGACCATGAGCGGACAATCAGCACCCCTGAATGCCCCTCTGACATCATGATAGGTCCTAGCAGGTCAATTCCTGCGGCGGCTCCTGGCTCCCGGACACCCGAACACCCTTCGGAGGGTAAGTATTCATTCTTTATTATTTTTCATATGTTTGACTTTGTTTAATTTTGATTTCGCAGTGTACATGAATACACTGCGAAATCAAATGGGGGCAGTCACAGATGTCACAGAGGGGAGGAGGAAGCAGGATTCTACCTAACCCTCTGTGACATCAGATACAGCAGCGCACCCCTATGGGAAAAAATGCAGGCGCTGCTGCGTAAAGATTTAACATGTCAATTATGCAGCAGCGTTTTCTCCCATAAAAGCGCTGTGTATTTTTACACAGTGTCTGCACGGTAAAGTGAATTTCCCATTCACTTTGCTGGCAGACACAAAACACATTGCGTATTTTTGAAAAACGTGCGTAAAAAAGCGCACAAAAATATTCAATGTGTAATCAGGGCCGAAGAGGAACAATGTCAGGGTTAGTGGAGCCTCCTCCATCCTACTATTCACCCCAAGCTACCCCTGCTCACCCTCCTTCACCCCACACTGCCCCCACAGAGCCCACACTGCCCCCACACTACCCCCACTGAACCCACATTTCCCCCTCTCACCCCACACTGCCCACTGAACCCACACTGCCCCCACTGAACCAACACTGCCCCCACTGAACCTCACTCTCACCTGCTCAGCACACAGTCACCTCCGCTCAACACCCAGTCACCTCCGCTCAACACCCAGTCACCCCCGCTTAGCACCCAGTCACCCCCGCTCAGCACCCAGTCACCCCTGCTCAACACTGCTGTACACCGGCGCTGACGCACACCGACACCGCTGCACACCGACACCACTGAACTCCCACACCGCTGCACACCGACACCGCTGCACACCAACACCGCCGCACACCGGCACTGCTGCACACTGGCACCGCTTTACACCGGCACTGCTGCACACTGACACCGCTGCACACCTACACTGCTGCACACCAACACTGCTGCGGCCGCGACCAATCAGCGATATTGGCGCGGGATTTATACCCAGCTTCGCATTGCATTATTGTTACATCTTCATAAATAAACTACGGCACATTGGTACATACATATTCTAGAATACCCGATGTGTTAGAATCGGGCCACCATCTAGTATGTTATACATATTAATATGACCTATCTTCCACTATGTGAAGGTTTTTGAAAACGTAAATAATGTTATAAGGCTCAGTGCCACATCTAATTATAAAGATAGGCACTACAACTTGTTTGATGCAACCCTTTTTTGGGATATTTATTAAAATATCAGGAAGAGTTTGTAACACAATATAAAATACTAGCTGGGTGCCCGATGCACATGCATCGGGATTCTAGAAGAGCGAGTCTCTGACTCGCAATGGCCGCTTCGCGGCCAATGCTTCGCGCTGCTAAGGCGACTCGCCATGCCCGCTGCGCGGGCATAGCGAGTCGCATTAGAACTGCTCGCAATGGCCGCTGCGCGGCCAATGCTTCGGGCGTATCCACATGACCACGCTGACTCGCAGCGCGAGCGGACTCAAAAGGGGCAAAAAAACCCATTCGTGATTATATAATAGATCACTATACAAGTATTAAAAGGGGGGGTTAAACAGTGGATAATACGATGGTAGCCCAGGAGTCCCACTTTATACTCTAATGGTTGTTCTGGTGTGGGTCCTTTTTTTCTTCTATTATTCTTGTATGGCCTGTAAACACAAGTAGCAATATCCATGCACGCATCCACCCATGCACGCACACATCCATGCATGCACACGTCCATACACACACACATCAATCTATGCACACATCCATGCATGTACACTTTCATACATGCACCTATCCATCCACCCATGCATGCACTCATCCAGCCATGCATGCATGCATGCACCCATCCATCCACACATGCATGCAGCCATCCATCCATCCACCCATGCATGCATGCACACACCCATCTATCCATCCATCCATCCATGCATGCACCCATCCATCCATTCATTCAATCATTCATACTTACCTCACCCACGATCCACCAGTAAGGAGGAGGAGGAGCCCAGGAGTGGAGGAGGGGCCCATATGGAGCAGAGGAAGCTAACCGGCAGGTGCACCGGCGGGTGCAGCCCGCCCTGAGAGTTGAGGGGGGCCAGAACACAGGGATGGGAGGTGAGGGGTGGGACAGGGGATGACAGTAATGGGAGGGGGCTGAGGAGCCTGGTGCACCAGCGGGTGCAGCCCGCCGGCGGATACATACAGAGCTGGAGGAGGGGGTGGATTGGAGGGATGGGGGGTCCTTGATCTTTACTGGAGCAGGAGGGGGCTGAGGAGGGAGAGGGCACCCACCTATCCGCCCCTCCAGATCTGATTGGAGAGCTCCAATCAGATCTGGAGGGGTGAATAGCTCTGATTTGCTCTGATCGTCAGTTTTGCTTTCAACTGCCAATCAGAGCGACTTTAGCCATGGGGGCTAAACCACCCCCCATGGGCTAAAGTATAGGTCCTTGCGATCCTGCAGCTCCGGTGACTTGTCATTGACAAGGAGCGCAAAGAAGCCGTGACGTTATAGAGACGTCATAGGTCCGGAACGCACCGACTTTCATGACGTCTCTATAACGTCAAAGGTCGGATGGGGTTAAAGAGAGTAATTGCTGTTATTAGAGAAAATCAACAAGGATCGTTATTAATATTTGGGGATTTCAACGCTGTTCCAAATTTGTCCGTGGATTCCTCAATTGGGGCAAAGCCTCGGGCACTACTCTTGATCCCTAGTTTGACAGGAAGGAGTTAATCGACGCTTTTAGATGCTTGAACTCATCTTCTTTACAGTATTCGCATTATTCTCATACTCATAGATGGTTCTCAAGAATTGATCTAGTTATATCGGATATACATACACTCCAGAGATTTAAAAATGTAATAATTCATCCAATATCATGGTCTGATCATTCCGCTGTTAACTTTGAAATATTAAATAATTTTAGAACAAGCAAATCTTGGAGGGAAAATTATTTTATTTTTCTCACCCGGAATATAAGGAGATCATACAAAATACATTGGATAATAATTTTAGGGAGAACAATGTCATGGGGACTTCCATTTTAACATTATGGTCTGCACATAAAGCTGTCATAAGAGGTACATTAATACAACTTAATGCTTAACTTAATAAACTTAAAACAAAACAAAGTGAAGAAATAATAAAAATATATAAAAGAATTAGAGAATTAACAGATGATTGCTCCATCAGATTCAGTTCATAACAAAATTCTTACACTTAGGATAGAACTTAAATTGATTCTTAATACTGATCATAATAGATTTATTCTTAATTAAAAATCCAACTTTTCTCATTGTATGAATAAACCCGCACTTGATGTATATGTTCCCTGTCACTGATGATCATAGGCATGACGTAATGTTGTTCACAGTTGTCTAGGTAACTAATGATTTGCTGATGTCACAAGGAGGTGGGTATAAATAAAGGGTTATACCCTCCCACCATTATGGATTGTATAGCCGTGGAAGCGCCACTTACATCATGAAATGGCCATTGACTCCCCCGTCCTCCCACCTGCAATCCTCACCATGTAAGCCCCCTATTCACTAATAAAGAAGACGTTCCCGTGGAGATCTGTGTGCATCTCCGTTCTTTCCCGTACCGAAAGATTTAGTAAATAATTATAGACCAATTTTATTATTGATTACAGATGTTAAACTTATAGCTAAAGTATTGGCTACAAGGCTCCAGAAAGTTACACCTAAATTAATTCACAAGAATCGGGTTGTTTTTATGCTCAATAGAGGAACTGAAAACAACACAAGACGAATACTAAATCTCCAATGTCAAATAGAAAAATTAAGGATACCAACATTGATTATTGCTGTTGACACTGAAAAAGCGTTTGACAGAGTAAATTGGAACTTTTTATTTTGTACATTGGAAAAATATGATTTTCATGGCAATTTTTTAAATATGTTTACTTGCCATTGAGCTTGCATAGTATTGTAGGTAGAGGTGATTTTATCTGCTTGCACCTGGGCTTGGTCTACATAAGGGGGTCTGACTGCATCCTGCCAAGTGCACTTTTGGTTTTGTATCTGGCTATTGATGGTAAGTTTTTTCTGATGCTGCCTTTTATGAGTAGTTTTTGTACAAATTTTGTTAGAACTTATGAGCATGGGGATCCGTGACGTGGATCATGAGCTTAAGTGTATTGGCCAACACATGAATCAATACCCCATATAAAAGGTTTTCGTTCATCATAAGAAACTTTTTGCACATTTTTATCGTCTGCAGGGTGCGGTTGGGCCCCTTGGGGCGCTGTTCATCCAGTGATGCGGATGCATCGTGCTGGGCGGCCCGTTTAGTCAGGTGACAGGACCAATGGGTATCTATCAGACACTCCGCATCATGTGTATCAGTGTGAATAGCGTCCTATGCAAGCCCAATGGCAAGTCACCTCCCACATGTATTGTAGGTAGAGGTGATTTTAGCTGCCTGCACCTGGGCTTCCTCTACATAAGGGGGTCTGACTGCATCCTGCCAAGGTAAGTTTTTTCTGATGCTGCCTTTTATGAGTAGTTTTTGTACAATTTTTTTAACTATGATCAAAACGCTTTATTCTAATCCTACAGCTAAGATATTGACTAATGATATTTTGTCGGAAACAATGTCACTTTCTAACGGAAGGCGACAGGGTTGCCCTTTGTCTCCTTCCCTTTTTGACCTTTTTATAGAACCTCTGGCAGAAAGAATAAGAAATGATGGGAATATTAGGGTGATCTCCATAAATATTAGACAGTATAAGGTGTCATTATTTGCGGACAATATTTTAGTCTCGCTCACTGATCCACTAAATTTGGTTAGGACTCTATTAAAAGTAATACAAGAATTCTCTAATGTTTCATTCTATAATATGAATTTGGGCAAAAACGCAGGTATTACATTACAATATTCTATTAGATTTATTGAAGATTTTGAAAAGCGAAATCAGTTTTGAATGGACCTCTGACAGTCTATACTACTTAGGTATTAAATTACCTAACATAGTTTCTGAGACCATGAGTTGTAATTTCCATGATATTTACAATACTATTCAGAAGGATATATTGTATCTTGCAAAACTAGAGATGTCATGGATAGGTAGAGTTAACGCTTTTAAAATGTTTGTTTTCCCAAAACTACTCTATATTTTTTGATCTTTCCCATTGTCAATTAAAAAGGATTAGCTACAAAAGCTACAAAGCCAAATCGTAACTTATATCTGGCAAAAACACAAACCACGAGTGGTGAGGTTGATACGTGTTAAGCATAGGAAGCGAGGAGGTTTAGGTTTACCCAATATAGCTGCTTATTATCAGGCAACATTTTTTAAATCGAGTCAGAAATGGTGGGTTGTGACCGATAAAGCTTCCTGGGTGTCGCTGGAAGAACTTTGTTGCCTGCAAACATCACTTAGTAGCCTGGTGGTGGCTTACTTATGTGACAAAAAAACGACTTCCAAAGGAAGCTACCACCAGAGCTGCTATCCAGGTTTGGAGAATATTTCTGGCAAAATCGGGGAAAGTATATACTGTGGATTTTATTTATTGGATGGATGTGGAGGTCATTATAGCTATCTTTTCTAGTCTTAAACTTAGAACATGGAGGAGTAGCGGTATCAAGAGAATGGCTAGGGTCACACTTGAGCCCTGCATCTGCTAAAAGCATCAGTTTTTCAACTTAGATTTTGTTGAAAAACGGATCCGTTAACGGATCCATAGGCTGCAATGCAAAAAACACAGTGGCCAAAGTGCAGTAAAAAAACGCTATGCGTTTTTGAAACTGCATCAAAAAGCGTTGCTGGCAGCGTTTTTGGGTGCAGGAAAAAAATGCATAGCGTTTTTTTTAACATGGGGCCCTATGGGAAACTCATCCGTTAACGCATGGTACATACAGGTACCATGTGTTAACGCATAGAGTTTTTTAGATGAAAAAATGGCGTTTTCAAAAAACTAAATTAAGTTTTGGAAATGGCAAAAAATGTATTGGCATGTGTGACCCTAGCCAATATCGGACATAATGCATGAAGGGGGACTAAAACCCTTTCAGACAATAAGGGACAAATTTGGACTTCCAGATTCAGAGGAGAGAGTTTGGAATACATCGGATAAAGTTTCTAAGAAAATCAATATTAATTTTAAATTACCCTGTTATATAACTAGCCTCCTACAGCAACCAGGAAATAATAACATATGGATACGGTAATTTATATCAAGTACTAAATGATGATGTCCGAACTCCTAGATTAAAATTTTTGGAGGCGTGGTGGAAGGAGTCGAACCTAAATAGAGATAGATGGAGAGGATTTCTGTAAAACTATGACCAACCTATATACAAATGTGTCGTGTGTTTCCTTATTCATGTCACAGTATAAATTACTTACTAGGTGGTATTTAAAGACTTTTAAGTTACATTTGATAGATTCTAGGAATCCTGAAACACGTTGGAGAAATTGTTGCTCAACAGGGAACATTACTCACATTTTCTGGTCATGTGATATTATTAAGGGCACCGTCACACGCTGCAATCTCGCCTGGCGATGAGGTGATCTAACGTGTGCATGCACGTTTTTCATGGTCGCCTCAGATCGCCGATGGCGGCATCACACACCGCAATCCTGTCCTGAAAGTAAGGCGATGTGTCGCTCCGGAAATCGCCTCACCTACAGCGGAAACAATCATGCCTCATTCCATCTCCACGTCACATGGCGCAATTCCAAAGGCAATGTGGGCGTACATGTTCAGCGCGGCGAGGACATAGGCGTGCCACAGTGGTTTACACCGCACCCCATACACGCTCATCGGACAACGCAACAGCGTTACGATTGGTCAGCCTGCTCTGGAAGGCTGGCTAATACATGACGCCATTGTCTATTGGAGTAAGGCACATCGACTTACTTTCAGGGCGAGATTGCGGCGTGTGATGCCGCCATTGACAGTCTGAGGCGACCATGAAAAATGTGCACATGCACATTAGATCGCCTCATATCGCCAGGAAAGATTGCGGCATATGACGGTACCCTTAGAGTCTTTGGAGTGAGGTTAAGGTCCTTAAATGTCAACTTACAGGTTTGAATATAATCCTAACATCTGAGCTAGCGCTACTCTTATTCAAAATAAAAAGACATCTCAACAGTTCATAGACCATTGATTACACATATACTATTGGCTGCTAAAATCATAATAGCATCATATTGGAAGCAAGTTTCTCCTCCTAATATCCAGGTTTTTTTTTTTTGAAAAATTAAATACACATAATTCCTTAGAATTCTGTCTTGCACTTAAAAACAAAACGCAGGATAAATATTGTGTAAAATGGTCAAACTGGATAAAATACGTCTCCCCTAACAGACCAGTCTAAATCCATTTGCATGGACAATATCTTTCTTTCATGGAAGATAACGAAATTTATGCTGACAGCTTAAATTTCTTGGGCTATAAAAGAAGTTACTATTGTTATACCTATGGCTTAAGTAGTAATTGTGTACTTATACACTTTCACGATCTCAACTGACGTTCGTATCATTAATATTGTGTTCCTTTTTTATTCTTTTTCTTGTTTATTTTCTTGTTCTTTTATTTTTATTTTTATATATTTGATTGCTTTTGTATTACCATTGAGAATATGTTTCTTACATTTAACCCCTTGTAAGAAAGGATTATTAATATATGTATATTGTATAGTTTACGTTGTAGATTGATACGTAGATGGATCCTTTCTTTTTGGTGCAGAATTTAATAAAGAGAATTAATTACAAACAGAAGAGTTTCCATCATTTTCTTAACATAAGACAGGGAGTGTAAATAAATATATTTTCCTTTAAATATATACTTATCTGATTTCTTCCCTTATGCGGTGTGTAGCCGAGCTACTGCGCCAAGCAGACACTTCCTTTTAATAATGTTTACTTAAATGTATGAAAATTTTATAAAAGCTGTTACCACTATTCCCGCTGTGAGGTTCAACATGCGATGAAGGTGCTATATAAATAGTGCATGTATTTACTCTATAAAATGCATTGTTGAGGCTGAAAGGTGATATTCAGGCAGGAGGTTAAAGCGACCAAGTGAGGTTCTGATCCTATCACCTAAGGGTGCTTTCACATCAGCGTTTTTTGAATTTGCGGCAGTTGCGGTTGAAAAACCGCACTTGCCGCATTTGCCGCACTTGCGGCACGAATGCGGCAGGCCCCATTCATATCCTATGGGACTTGCGGCACTTGCGGCAAGTGCGGTTTTTCAAAATATCAACGCCACTTGCGGTAAATGCGGCATTTGCGGCATGTCTTAAAACCGCAACATGCCGCGGTTTTTTGTCGCCGCAAGTATACCGCAAGTGTACCGCACTTGTGCCGCAATGTACATTGCGGTATTTTTATAATGAGAGTCAATGGCAACCGCGTCTGCCGCACCTGCCGCATCTGCCGCAAGTGGATTGGCTGGATGCGGCACGCGTACTGAGCCTGCTCCAAGTGCTCCCAGCCCCCCCCCCTCACTGATATAAAAAGAGGAGCAGGTTTGCACATGTTGTGCAAACCTGTTTGCTGCTCTGAAGTGGACCCAGAAGCTTTTGTGTCTGGACATTTCTGTGCTTCATCTTCTGCATCTTTTGGTAAGTACATACAATTTTCATTCAGAATATGTTTATTGTATTTGTTGTTTGCCAATATTTTTGCACAAATACCATGTCCTTTGGTAATTTTTTGCAAAAAAAGCCATGTGTGTGTATTCATTTACTGTAATTATTTTTGAGCAATTTTTTTTTTTTATTTTTCTTAAAAAATGCTGAAAAATAATTATTGTAAATGAATGGTTTTTTTGGTGCAGAATTTTTTTTGATTTTTTTGATTTTTGCATTGTGCATTATTTAAAATGTTCATGCTGTTATGTGCCTTTGTGCTTTGTGGTAAAAGTTTGCAAAACTTTCATGTGCATGGTAAATGTTTGCAAAAAAACACCATTTCCTTCGTTAATTTTTTGCAAAAAAAAGCCATGTGTGTGTATTCATTTACTGTAATTATTTTTGAGCAATTTTTTTTTTATTTTTTCTTCAAAAATGCTGGAAAATAATTATTGTAAATGAATGGTTTTTTTGGTGCAGGATTTTTTTTTGATTTTTTGATTTTTGCATTGTGCATTATTTAAAATGTTCATGCTGTTATGTGCCTTTGTGCTTTGTGGTAAAAGTTTGCAAAACTTTCATGTGCTTGGTAAATGTTTGCAAAAAAAAGCCATGTGTGTGTATTGTTCATGTACTGTAATTATTTTTCAGCCTTTTTTTTTATTTTTCTTCAAAAATGCTGAAAAATAATTATTGTAAATGAATGGTTTTTTTGGTGCAGGATTTTTTTTTATTTTTTTGATTTTTGCATTGTGCATTATTTAAAATGTTCATGCTGTTATGTGCCTTTGTGCTTTGTGGTAAAATTTTGCAAAACTTTCATGTGCTTGGTAAATGTTTGCAAAAAAGCACCATGTGCTTCGGTAATTTTTTGCAAAAAAAGCCATGTGTGTGTATTGTTCATGTACTGTAATTATTTTTCAGCCTTTTTTTTTATTTTTCTTCAAAAATGCTGAAAAATAATTATTGTAAATGAATGGTTTTTTTGGTGCAGAATTTTTTTTGATTTTTTTGATTTTTGCATTGTGCATTATTTAAAATGTTCATGCTGTTATGTGCCTTTGTGCTTTGTGGTAAAATTTTGCAAAACTTTCATGTGCATGGTAAATGTTTGCAAAAAAGCACCATGTGCTTCGGTAATTTTTTGCAAAAAAAGCCATGTGTGTGTATTCATTTACTGTAATTATTTTTGAGCAATTTTTTTTTTTATTTTTCTTCAAAAATGCTGAAAAATAATTATTGTAAATGAATGGTTTTTTTGGTGCAGGATTTTTTTTGATTTTTTTGATTTTTGCATTGTGCATTATTTAAAATGTTCATGCTGTTATGTGCCTTTGTGCTTTGTGGTAAAATTTTGCAAAACTTTCATGTGCATGGTAAATGTTTGCAAAAAAGCACCATGTGCTTCGGTAATTTTTTGCAAAAAAAGCCATGTGTGTGTATTCATTTACTGTAATTATTTTTGAGCAATTTTTTTTTTTATTTTTCTTCAAAAATGCTGAAAAATAATTATTGTAAATGAATGTTTTTTTTGGTGCAGGATTTTTTTTGATTTTTTTGATTTTTGCATTGTGCATTATTTAAAATGTTCATGCTGTTATGTGCCTTTGTGCTTTGTGGTAAAATTTTGCAAAACTTTCATGTGCATGGTAAATGTTTGCAAAAAAGCACCATGTGCTTCGGTAATTTTTTGCAAAAAAAGCCATGTGTGTGTATTCATTTACTGTAATTATTTTTGAGCAATTTTTTTTTTTTATTTTTCTTCAAAAATGCTGAAAAATAATTATTGTAAATGAATGGTTTTTTTGGTGCAGGATTTTTTTTATTTTTTTGATTTTTGCATTTTGCATTATTGAAAATGTTCATGCTGTTATGTGCATTTGTGCTTTGGTAAAAGTTAGTAAAACTTTCATGTGCTTGGTAAATTTTTGCAAAAAAAAGCCATGTGTGTGTATTAAAGGGAACCAACCACCCCAATGACCCCCCCGGACTATTAATATCAGTGCCTACACACAGCACATACATGTGCTGCACTGATTTTGGCTAAAAAAACTGTTTTTTAAAACTAAAGATAATGATTTTTAAAGTTTAAACCGGAGCGACGGATGGGCGGTACTTATCTGTGGCAAACGACGATATCTGATGTCAATCATCTTCCCTGTCTCCCCTCGCAGCAGTTATGGCCACCCCTTTGTGCAGCGTCACAGCCCTGTGCACGGGCTCGCATGCCCGTGCACACGTCATCATCTACAGCCGGGAAGCGAGCGCGCGCTCTGTCTTCCTGCGCTCGGCTATGGAAGACAGAGCGCGCGCTCGCTTCCCGGCTGTAGATGATGACGTGTGCACGGGCATGCGAGCCCGTGCACAGGGCTGTGACGCTGCACAAAGGGGTGGCCATAACTGCTGCGAGGGGAGACGGGGGGATGATTGGCATCAGATATCGTCGTTTGCCACAGATAAGTACCGCCCATCCGTCGCTCCGGTTTAAACTTTAAAAATCATTATCTTTAGTTTTAAAAAACAGTTTTTTTTAGCTAAAATCAGTGCAGCACATGTATGTGCTGTGTGTAGGCACTGATATTAATAGTCCGGGGGGGTCATTGGGGGTGGTTGGTTCCCTTTAATACGTTCATGTACTGTAATTATTTTTCAGCATTTTTTTGTATTTTTCTTCAAAAATGCTGAAAACTAATTATTGTAAATGAATGTGTTTTTTGTTGCTGGTTTTTTTTATTTATTTTTTTTTTGCATTGTGCATTATTTAAAATGTTGAGGGTTTTATTTGATTTAGCAAAGATGCCTTGTGTAGTTGTAGTTTTTTAAAAAATATGCCATATGCTTGTTAATTTTTGTGAGATCTGTAAGGCTGCCTTCACACTATGGATGTTTTAAATCCGATGCTGTCCGATAAAAATCGGACAGCATCAGACCGATTTTGTGCCCCATGCAGCCCTTTTGGGCATCAGACCGAATCAAATTTGCACTAAATGGCATCTGTTTTTGTCTGATCCGATTCTGTCCCATTTTCTTTTTTTTTTTTTTTAATTTTTTTTATTGGTGCAAAACTTGGAGCATGCTCCGATTTTTGCACCAAAAATTAAATTGGTCAAAATTGGATCGTATCAAATCGGATGCCATTTAGTGCACATCTGATTTTCTCCGATCAATTTAGCTTGGGGCCCTATGTAGTAAGGTCAAAGGAAACATCTGATGTCTCCTTGGACCCGATTTTACTGTACTGAGCATGCTCAGTACAGTAGAAATGCTCCAAACTTGAAGTCAGGGCTTAAAAAATAAAAAATGTATGCTCACCTATACCCGAGCCCCCACCGTCTCCTGCCGGCTCCCAGTGTCTGCAGAGGTCTTCTACTGCATTACAGGACCTGCCGTGATGTCAGTCACGTGACTGCAGGTTACCATGTGTTACCTGCGGTCACGTGACTGTAACATCAGGGCAGGTCCTATACTGCAGTAGAAGACCTCAGCAGACACCGGGAGCTAAGTGGATAGGTGAGCATAATTTATTTATTTATTTTTAAATTTATTTATTTTTTTTCTCAAACCAGAGGCTACAATGTTATGCCGGACTCGGATGCCTATTTGGCAACCGATTCCAGGCATCAGAATCGACCCGAAAATGTCCGAATTCATGGGACAGCACCGGCTCCCTTCAAAATTGTAATGTGAAAGTAGGCTAAGGTGTCGCTGCATTTGCTGTTTAATGGCTGACTTGCGTCCCAGGCTGTATGCATTGTGTATGTTGCTTGCAGGCCTTTGCGTCAAGTGCAGTTCTGGCAGGTGCTGCAGATGTGTCACAATTTTAGGTCAAAATGCAAATTTTTTTTTTTTTTTTTTTATTATGAACACAAGTGCAGCATCTGATGCACCTGGCAGAATGTGACTTGCTGCAAATGACCGCAAGCACCATACCAAATGTATTGGGCTTGCCGTATTCAAGCCATAATTTGGGCATTATGTGTGTGTTCAAGCAGATGCAGCGCCACCTATGGTATTGTCCAAAAACATTAGCGTTCTGCTGATGTGAAATTTGCCTTACTGAATTTTTTATATTTTTTTTTGTCATGCACACTGTTGGTGGGACTCGTGCTCCCCCCATAGTGTCTGTGCAAGTGACTGCATTATTATTAATGTAAGGTGTCATGCACACTGTGGGTGGGACTCATGCTCCCCCCATAGTGTCCGTGCAAGTGACTGCATTCTTATTAATGTAAGGTGACATGCACACTGTGGGTGGGACTCATGCTCCCCCCACAGTGTCCGTGCAAGTGACTGCATTATTATTAATTAATGGTGTCATGAACAGTGTGTGACTACTAATTTTTTTTTTTTTCTATGTAATATTAGTTTATCTGGCAGCTTGCTGAATACTCCTGTTTGCGGCTGCTCGGGATATTCTTTGTTGCTATAGACACTTTTGATTGTGAGTATTTGTATTGTATTTTTTTTTTTTTTTTTTTTTTTACAATGTAAATATTTGTATTTCATTTATATGTTCTGACTTTCCTCCCTGTCCTGCAGTGTCTGATTGATTGATTGGGATGGCTGATAACTCCTCCCACAGTGAGGGATCTGATTCCCAAACAGGGTGGTAAGTGCCTCATGTAACTAATGTGTATGTCCTCATGTGTTTTGCCTATTGTGAATACTAATATCTTAATTAAATCTGATTAAAGGCTCGTGGTTCTGCTGACAGTGGAGCAGTGCAGGACGTCGTTGTGCCTGATGCTGAGCCAGGGACTGTAAGTACTTAATAATCATGCTTGTCCCAAAGTAATTTTTTAAAACTTTATCCAGTTATTTAACATAATATTTTTCATGTATAATTTTTTTTGTACTTAAAAAATAAATTTTATAAACTCAATGTATATTCTTTTTTGTTTTAATTTTGTAGGCTGCTGATGTCCGTCCTAGAGGTCCTCCAACCTCTTCCCAGCGTCGTGGTGGAAGTCGCGGTCGTCGTGGTCGTGGTGTAAGAATATTAAAACATTATAACATTTATAATTTTTATGTTTTTGATTATTAATTTTAATATTAAAAATTGTTTATGTTTTTAGGGTTCCCAAAGGTCAAGCAGGTCCTCACAGGAACGAGTGGAGGAAGTTGATTTCTGTATAAATGGAGATCAGCTGATCCACTTGGTCCAAGAGCGACCTGTATTGTGGGACAAAAGGCACAGCCGCCACTGGGATAGTGACTTGACACTACGACTGTGGGAAGAAATCTGTGTTGAGATCGTGGATGGTTGGAGTGACCTCAATGCTCCGACTCAAGCTGCTTGCCGTAAGTATTTTTTTATAATATATAATTGAATAAATTTTTTAAATATAATTTGTAATATTTATACATTCATTAACCACTCTATTTGTTTAACAGTGAAAAAGGTGAAGGAACGCTGGCGATCCATTAAAGACCGCTACGGGAAGGACTACAAAGCAGAGATGCTTGCCCCCAGTGGTTCTGCGGCTGGTAGTAAGAAATATAGGTATTACTACCAGCTATCCTTTTTAAGGCCAGCGTTGGAAAGCCGTAGGTAAAATATATATTTTATTTTTTTTTGTATCTTGAATGGACGCTGTTATATGTTATGATACTTAATCTCTTTTTTTATTCCCACAGTACTGTTGGAAATGTTGAACCACCAACTACTGCAAGTAGCCTTCCTGCAGCGGTCCATGATGATGAGCCAACTCTGGACACTGGTGATGGCGCTGCGGCATCTTCACAGCCCTCTGACAGACCAGTCCATCAAACTGTTTCCAACCTATCACAGCCCTCTGTTGCTACCGAACTGCCTCAACCAGCTTCTCGTTCAGTTCGACAGCGCCAGAGTGCTGTCAATAGGAATCCTATTCCGGAATACATGCATCTTTCTGGAGTTTTTGAGGAATGCGTTTCCTTATTAAATAAAACATTTGAAGCTGGATTTGAAAAAATAATAAACGAATTCCAAAAACTCCGGATAGATAATACTTCTCAAATGAGAAATATGTATTTTCAAACAGTTTTGACCCGGATGGAAAATCTGACTGGACCTGGTCAGCTGTATGTCATGCAGAGCTGTGAAGAAGCGCTAAAGTATGCGCTAGACCACATGCATATCAGTGGGCAGCAAGAGTCGGAGACGGACCATCAGCAACCAGTTCCTGAGGTTGAGACAGAGTTGGCCAGCAGACCTGCTCAGCCAAGGTCTGAACAAAGTCGTGGGGCTACTTCTTGTGTTCGTTCACGGGAGAGGGACCCGGAATATCAGGATCGTTCACGGCAGAGGGACCTGGAATACCGGCGTGATCGTTCACGGGACAGGGAGCTGGAAGATCGTCGGATGAGACATGACCAGGATTATGGGCAATATGAGCCACACCATCGGCCACAGGGACCACAGTGGAGAGACTTCCAGTCAGGAGATGAGCCAGCAACACGGCGGCCAAGATACGAAGACTGGGAGTCGGAGGATTTTCGATACTGGCGAGATCAAAGCAGACCAAGACAGCAGCGAGGACGAGGTAGTAGTCATCACCAGTTGGCTACCCAGGGCTCTGGGTATGGTCGCCTATCTACTCGTCCCACTGCTGATCTTGATTTGTCATCAAGGATGTGGCAAAACGTTGGAGACCTAAGCAACACTTCTAGCTTAGGTTTTCGATTGAGCATGCTGGATACACCAATAAACAGACAGGTGTCTCGTCCAGCTGAAGATCCTCCTCTCACAACTGTTCCCTTAAGCCCCATAAGTCCGGTCATCCATCTGACCAGCACCCCATCCAATAGTCCAGGCAGCCCGACCACGACTACGACCACGACTACGACCACCACCACGACCACCACCAAGTAGCTCCACAGGTGGAAGAACATTACCAGGCATGTAATGCACATCCAACCTACGTGGCTGAAGCCATTTATCCAACCTACGTGGCTGAAGCCATTATCCAACCTACGTGGCTGAAGCCATTATCCAACCTACGTGGCTGAAGCCATTATCCAACCTACGTGGCTGAAGCCATTATCCAACCTACGTGGCTGAAGCCATTATCCAACCTACGTGGCTGAAGCCATTATCCAACCTATGTGGCTGAAGCCATTATCCAACCTACGTGGCTGAAGCCATTATCCAACCTACGTGGCTGAAGCCATTATCCAACTTACGTGGCTGAAGCCATTAGCCAACCTACGTGGCTGAAGCCATTAGCCAACCTACGTGGCTGAAGCCATTAGCCAACCTACATGGCAGAAGCCATTAGCCAACCTACCTGGCAGAAGCCATTAGCCAACCTACCTGGCAGAAGCCACTTGCCAACCTACCTGGCTGAAGCCACTTGCCAACCTACCTGGCTGAAGCCACTTGCCAACCTACCTGGCTGAAGCCACTTGCCAACCTACCTGGCTGAAGCCACCAAACAATACCTACCAACCTGCCTGAAGCCACTTGCCAACCTACCTGGCTGAAGCCACTTGCCAACCTACCTGGCTGAAGCCACCAAACAATACCTACCAACCTGGCTGAAGCCACTTGCCAACCTACCTGGCTGAAGCCACTTGCCAACCTACCTGGCTGAAGCCACTTGCCAACCTACCTGGCTGAAGCCACTTGCCAACCTACCTGGCTGAAGCCGCATACCTACCAACCTGCCTGAAGCCACTTGCCAACCTACCTGGCTGAAGCCACTTGCCAACCTACCTGGCTGAAGCCGCATACCTACCAACCTGGCTGAAGCCACTTGCCAACCTACCTGGCTGAAGCCACTTGCCAACCTACCTGGCTGAAGCCGCATACCTACCAACCTGCCTGAAGCCACTTGCCAACCTACCTGGCTGAAGCCACTTGCCAACCTACCTGGCTGAAGCCACATACCTACCAACCTACCTGGCTGAAGCCACTTGCCAACCTACCTGGCTGAAGCCACTTGCCAACCTACCTGGCTGAAGCCGCATACCTACCAACCTGCCTGAAGCTACTTGCCAACCTACCTGGCTGAAGCCACTTGCCAACCTACCTGGCTGAAGCCACATACCTACCAACCTACCTGGCTGAAGCCACTTGCCAACCTACCTGGCTGAAGCCGCATACCTACCAACCTGCCTGAAGCCACTTGCCAACCTACCTGGCTGAAGCCGTATACCTACCAACCTGCCTGAAGCCACTTGCCAACCTACCTGGCTGAAGCCACTTGCCAACCTACCTGGCTGAAGCCGCATACCTACCAACCTGCCTGAAGCCACTTGCCAACCTACCTGGCTGAAGCCACTTGCCAACCTACCTGGCTGAAGCCACATACCTACCAACCTGCCTGAAGCCACTTGCCAACCTACCTGGCTGAAGCCACTTGCCAACCTACCTGGCTGAAGCCGCATACCTACCAACCTGGCTGAAGCCACTTGCCAACCTACCTGGCTGAAGCCACTTGCCAACCTACCTGGCTGAAGCCACATACCTACCAACCTGCCTGAAGCCACTTGCCAACCTACCTGGCTGAAGCCACATACCTACCAACCTGCCTGAAGCCACTTGCCAACCTACCTGGCTGAAGCCACTTGCCAACCTACCTGGCTGAAGCCGCATACCTACCAACCTGTCTGAAGCCACTTGCCAACCTACCTGGCTGAAGCCACTTGCCAACCTACCTGGCTGAAGCCACTTGCCAACCTACCTGGCTGAAGCCACTTGCCAATCTACCTGGATGAAGCCAACAAAGAATACCAACCTACCTGGCTGAAGCCACTTGCCAACCTACCTGGCTGAAGCCGCATACCTACCAACCTGCCTGAAGCCACTTGCCAACCTACCTGGCTGAAGCCACTTGCCAACCTACCTGGCTGAAGCCACATACCTACCAACCTGCCTGAAGCCACTTGCCAACCTACCTGGCTGAAGCCACTTGCCAACCTACCTGGCTGAAGCCGCATACCTACCAACCTGTCTGAAGCCACTTGCCAACCTACCTGGCTGAAGCCACTTGCCAACCTACCTGGCTGAAGCCACATACCTACCAACCTGCCTGAAGCCACTTGCCAACCTACCTGCCTGAAGCCACATACCTACCAACCTGCCTGAAGCCACTTGCCAACCTACCTGGCTGAAGCCACTTGCCAACCTACCTGGCTGAAGCCACCAAACAATACCTACCAACCTGGCTGAAGCCACTTGCCAACCTACCTGGCTGAAGCCACTTGCCAACCTACCTGGCTGAAGCCACTTGCCAACCTACCTGGCTGAAGCCACTTGCCAACCTACCTGGCTGAAGCCACTTGCCAACCTACCTGGATGAAGCCAACAAGAATACCAACCTACCTGGCTGAAGCCACTTGCCAACCTACCTGGCTGAAGCCACTTGCCAACCTACCTGGCTGAAGCCAACAAAGAATACCAACCTGTCTGAAGCTACTTGCCAACCTACCTGGCTGAAGCTAACAACGAATTCCTACCTGGCGCAAGCAAGCAAACTGTCTACCTGGATGGAGATACCACAATCTACCTAATGTGAGTATTTACACACTGTGCTGAAAATGTTCATGTATGTAACTTCTCTGAGTACTAATGTACTTTCTCTTTTTCTACTTCACAGAATAGCTGCATGAATCCACCTACTTACCTACCTGGCTGAAGCTACTTAACCATACCTTCCATGGCTCAAGCTAACAATACCTACCTGACGCAAGCAAGCTGTCTACCTGGATGGAGATACCACGACCTACCTAATGTGAGTATTAACACACTGTTCTGAAAATGTTCATGTATGTAACTTCATAATACTAATGTACTTTCTCTTTTTCTACTTCACAGAATAGCTGCATGAATCCACCTACTTACCTACCTGGCTGAAGCTACTTAACCATACCTTCCATGGCTCAAGCTAACAATACCTACCTGACGCAAGCTGTCTACCTGGATGGAGATACCACAATCTACCTAATGTGAGTATTAACACACTGTTCTGAAAATGTTCATGTATGTAACTTCATAATACTAATGTACTTTCTCTTTTTCTACTTCACAGAATAGCTGCATGAATCCACCTACTTACCTACCTGGCTGAAGCTACTTAACCATACCTTCCATGGCTCAAGCTAACAATACCTACCTGACGCAAGCAAGCTGTCTACCTGGATGGAGATACCACAATCTACCTAATGTGAGTATTAACACACTGTTCTGAACTTGTTCATGTACCTTACTTCAGAATACTGATGTACTTTCTCTTTTTCTACTTCACAGAATAGCTGCATGAATCCACCTACTTACCTACCTGGCTGAAGCTACTTAACCATACCTTCCATGGCTCAAGCTAACAATACCTACCTGACGCAAGCAAGCTGTCTACCTGGATGGAGATACCACAATCTACCTAATGTGAGTATTAACACACTGTTCTGAACTTGTTCATGTACCTTACTTCAGAATACTGATGTACTTTCTCTTTTTCTACTTCACAGAATAGCTGCATGAATCCACCTACTTACCTACCTGGCTGAAGCTACTTAACCATACCTTCCATGGCTCAAGCTAACAATACCTACCTGACGCAAGCAAGCTGTCTACCTGGATGGAGATACCACAATCTACCTAATGTGAGTATTAACACACTGTTCTGAACTTGTTCATGTACCTTACTTCAGAATACTGATGTACTTTCTCTTTTTCTACTTCACAGAATAGCTGCATGAATCCACCTACTTACCTACCTGGCTGAAGCTACTTAACCATACCTTCCATGGCTCAAGCTAACAATACCTACCTGACGCAAGCAAGCTGTCTACCTGGATGGAGATACCACAATCTACCTAATGTGAGTATTAACACACTGTTCTGAACTTGTTCATGTACCTTACTTCAGAATACTGATGTACTTTCTCTTTTTCTACTTCACAGAATAGCTGCATGAATCCACCTACTTACCTACCTGGCTGAAGCTACTTAAACCATACCTTCCATGGCTCAAGCTAACAATACCTACCTGACGCAAGCAAGCTGTTCTACCTGGATGGAGATACCACAATCTACCTAATGTGAGTATTAACACACTGTTCTGAACTTGTTCATGTACCTTACTTCAGAATACTGATGTACTTTCTCTTTTTCTACTTCACAGAATAGCTGCATGAATCCACTACTTACCTACCTGGCTGAAGCTACTTAACCATTACCTTCCATGGCTCAAGCTAACAATACCTACCTGACGCAAGCAAGCTGTCTACCTGGATGGAGATACCACAACTTACCTAATGTGAGTATTAAACACACTGTTCTGAATGTTCATGTATTACTTCAAATACTAATGTACTTTCTCTTTTTCTACTTCACAGAATAGCTGCATGAATCCACCTACTTACCTACCTGGCTTGAAGCTACTTAAACCATACCTTCCATGGCTCAAGCTAACAATACCTACCTGACCAGCAAGCTGTCTACCTGGATGGAGATACCCAACTACCTAATGTGAGTATTAACACACTGTTCTGAAATGTTCATGTACTTAACTTCAAATACTAATGTACTTTCTCTTTTTCTACTTCACAGAATAGCTGCATGAATCCACCTACTTACCTACCTGGCTGAAGCTACTTAACCATACCTTCCATGGCTCAAGCTAACAATACCTACCTGACGCAAGCAAGCTGTCTACCGATGGAGATACACAATCTACCTAATGTGAGTATTAACAACTGTTCTGAAAATGTTCAATGTAACTATCATAATACATGTACTTTCTCTTTTTCTATTCACAGAATAGCTGCATGAATCCACCTACTTACCTACCTGGCTGAAGCTACTTAACCATACCTTCCATGGCTCAAGCTAACAATACCTACCTGACGCAAGCAAGGTCTACCTGGATGGAGATACCACAATCTACCTAATGTGAGTATTAACACACTGTTCTGAACTTGTTCATGTACCTTACTTCAGAATACTATGTACTTTCTCTTTTTCTACTTCACAGAATAGCTGCATGAATCCACCTACTTACCTACCTGGCTGAAGCTACTTAACCATACCTTCCATGGCTCAAGCTAACAATACCTACCTGACGCAAGCAAGCTGTCTACCTGGATGGAGATACACACTACCTAATGTGAGTATTAACACATGTTCTGAAACTTGTTCATGTACTTACTTCAAATACTGAATGTACTTTCTCTTTTTCTACTTCACAGAATAGCTGCATGAATCCACTACTTACCTACCTGGCTGAAGCTACTTAACCATACCTTCCATGGCTCAAGCTAACAATACCTACCTGACGAAGCAAGCTGTCTACCTGGATGGAGATACCACACTACCTAATGTGAGTATTAACACACTGTTCTGAAAATGTTCATGTATGTACTTATAATACTAATGTACTTTCTCTTTTTCTACTTCACAAATAGCTGCATGAATCCACCTACTTACCTACCTGGCTGAAGCTACTTAACCATACCTTCCATGGCTCAAGCTAACAATACCTACCTGACGCAAGCAAGCTGTCTACCTGGATGGAGATACCACAATCTACCTAATGTGAGTATTAACACACTGTTCTGAAATGTTCATGTATGTAACTTCATAATACTAATGTACTTTCTCTTTTTCTACTTCACAGAATAGCTGCATGAATCCACCTACTTACCTACCTGGCTGAAGCTACTTAACCATACCTTCCATGGCTCAAGCTAACAATACCTACCTGACGCAAGCAAGCTGTCTACCTGGATGGAGATACCACAATCTACCTAATGTGAGTATTAACACACTGTTCTGAAATGTTCATGTATTAACTTCAAATACTATGTACTTTCTCTTTTTCTACTTCACAGAATAGCTGCATGAATCCACCTACTTACCTACCTGGCTGAAGCTACTTAACCATACCTTCCATGGCTCAAGCTAACAATACCTACCTGACGCAAGCAAGCTGTCTACCTGGATGGAGATACCACAATCTACCTAATGTGAGTATTAACACACTGTTCTGAATTGTTCATGTACCTTACTTCAAATACTGATGTACTTTCTCTTTTTCTACTTCACAGAATAGCTGCATGAATCCACCTACTTACCTACCTGGCTGAAGCTACTTAACCATACCTTCCATGGCTCAAGCTAACAATACCTACCTGACGCAAGCAAGCTGTCTACCTGGATGGAGATACCACAATCTACCTAATGTGAGTATTAACACACTGTTCTGAACTTGTTCATGTACTTACTTCAAATACTGATGTACTTTCTCTTTTTCTACTTCACAGAATAGCTGCATGAATCCACCTACTTACCTACCTGGCTGAAGCTACTTAACCATACCTTCCATGGCTCAAGCTAACAATACCTACCTGACGCAAGCTGTCTACCTGGATGGAGATACCACAATCTACCTAATGTGAGTATTAACACACTGTTCTGAACTTGTTCATGTACCTTACTTCAGAATACTGATGTACTTTCTCTTTTTCTACTTCACAGAATAGCTGCATGAATCCACCTACTTACCTACCTGGCTGAAGCTACTTAACCATACCTTCCATGGCTCAAGCTAACAATACCTACCTGACGCAAGCAAGCTGTCTACCTGGATGGAGATACCACAATCTACCTAATGTGAGTATTAACACACTGTTCTGAACTTGTTCATGTACCTTACTTCAGAATACTGATGTACTTTCTCTTTTTCTACTTCACAGAATAGCTGCATGAATCCACCTACTTACCTACCTGGCTGAAGCTACTTAACCATACCTTCCATGGCTCAAGCTAACAATACCTACCTGACGCAAGAGCTGTCTACCTGGATGGAGATACCACAATCTACCTAATGTGAGTATTAACACACTGTTCTGAACTGTTCATGTACCTTACTTCAGAATACTGATGTACTTTCTCTTTTTCTACTTCACAGAATAGCTGCATGAATCCACCTACTTACCTACCTGGCTGAAGCTACTTAACCATACCTTCCATGGCTCAAGCTAACAATACCTACCTGACGCAAGCAACTGTCTACCTGGATGGAGATACCACAATCTACCTAATGTGAGTATTAACACACTGTTCTGAAAATGTTCATGTACCTTACTTCAGAATACTGATGTACTTTCTCTTTTTCTACTTCACAGAATAGCTGCATGAATCCACCTACTTACCTACCTGGCTGAAGCTACTTAACCATACCTTCCATGGCTCAAGCTAACAATACCTACCTGACGCAAGCTGTCTACCTGGATGGAGATAACACAATCTACCTAATGTGAGTATTAACACACTGTTCTGAACTTGTTCATGTACCTTACTTCAGAATACTGATGTACTTTCTCTTTTTCTACTTCACAGAATAGCTGCATGAATCCACCTACTTACCTACCGTGCTGAAGCTACTTAACCATACCTTCCATGGCTCAAGCTAACAATACCTACCTGACGCAAGCAAGCTGTCTACCTGGATGGAGATACCACAGACCTACCTAATGTGAGTATTAACACACTGTTCTGAAAATGTTCATGTATGTAACTTCAGAATACTACTAATGTACTTTCTCTCTCTCTACTTCACAGAATAGCTGCATGAATCCACCTACTTACCTACCTGGCTGAAGCTACTTAACCATACCTTCCATGGCTCAAGCTAACAATACCTACCTGACGCAAGCAAGCTGTCTACCTGGATGGAGATACCACGACCTACCTAATGTGAGTATTAACACACTGTTCTGAAAATGTTCATGTATGTAACTTCATAATACTAATGTACTTTCTCTTTTTCTACTTCACAGAATAGCTGCATGAATCCACCTACTTACCTACCTGGCTGAAGCTACTTAACCATACCTTCCATGGCTCAAGCTAACAATACCTACCTGACGCAAGCTGTCTACCTGGATGGAGATAACACAATCTACCTAATGTGAGTATTAACACACTGTTCTGAACTTGTTCATGTACCTTACTTCAGAATACTGATGTACTTTCTCTTTTTCTACTTCACAGAATAGCTGCATGAATCCACCTACTTACCTACCGGGCTGAAGCTACTTAACCATACCTTCCATGGCTCAAGCTAACAATACCTACCTGACGCAAGCAAGCTGTCTACCTGGATGGAGATACCACGACCTACCTAATGTGAGTATTAACACACTGTTCTGAAAATGTTCATGTATGTAACTTCAGAATACTACTAATGTACTTTCTCTCTCTCTACTTCACAGAATAGCTGCATGAATCCACCTACTTACCTACCTGGCTGAAGCTACTTAACCATACCTTCCATGGCTCAAGCTAACAATACCTACCTGACGCAAGCAAGCTGTCTACCTGGATGGAGATACCACGACCTACCTAATGTGAGTATTAACACACTGTTCTGAACTTGTTCATGTATGTAACTTCAGAATACTACTAATGTACTTTCTCTCTCTCTACTTCACAGAATAGCTGCATGAATCCACCTACTTACCTACCTGGCTGAAGCTACTTAACCATACCTTCCATGGCTCAAGCTAACAATACCTACCTGACGCAAGCAAGCTGTCTACCTGGATGGAAATACCACGACCTACCTAATGTGAGTATTAACACACTGTTCTGAACTTGTTCATGTACCTTACTTCAGAATACTGATGTACTTTCTCTTTTTCTACTTCACAGAATAGCTGCATGAATCCACCTACTTACCTACCTTGCTGAAGCTACTTAACCATACCTTCCATGGCTCAAGCTAACAATACCTACCTGACGCAAGCAAGCTGTCTACCTGGATGGAGATACCACGACCTACCTAATGTGAGTATTAACACACTGTTTCTGAAAATGTTCATGTATGTAACTTCATAATACTAATGTACTTTCTCTTTTTCTACTTCACAGAATAGCTGCATGAATCCACCTACTTACCTACCTGGCTGAAGCCACTTGCCAACCTACCTGGCTGAAGCCGCATACCTACCAACCTGTCTGAAGCCACTTGCCAACCTACCTGGCTGAAGCCACTTGCCAACCTACCTGGCTGAAGCCACATACCTACCAACCTGCCTGAAGCCACTTGCCAACCTACCTGGCTGAAGCCACATACCTACCAACCTGCCTGAAGCCACTTGCCAACCTACCTGGCTGAAGCCACTTGCCAACCTACCTGGCTGAAGCCACCAAACAATACCTACCAACCTGGCTGAAGCCACTTGCCAACCTACCTGGCTGAAGCCAACAAAGAATACCAACCTGTCTGAAGCTACTTGCCAACCTACCTGGCTGAAGCTAACAACGAATTCCTACCTGGCGCAAGCAATCAAACTGTCTACCTGGATGGAGATACCACGACCTACCTAATGTGAGTATTAACACACTGTTCTGAAAATGTTCATGTATGTAACTTCAGAATACTACTAATGTACTTTCTCTCTCTCTACTTCACAGAATAGCTGCATGAATCCACCTACTTACCTACCGGGCTGAAGCTACTTAACCATACCTTCCATGGCTCAAGCTAACAATACCTACCTGACGCAAGCAAGCTGTCTACCTGGATGGAGATACCACGACCTACCTAATGTGAGTATTAACACACTGTTCTGAAAATGTTCATGTATGTAACTTCAGAATACTACTAATGTACTTTCTCTCTCTCTACTTCACAGAATAGCTGCATGAATCCACCTACTTACCTACCTGGCTGAAGCTACTTAACCATACCTTCCATGGCTCAAGCTAACAATACCTACCTGACGCAAGCAAGCTGTCTACCTGGATGGAGATACCACGACCTACCTAATGTGAGTATTAACACACTGTTCTGAACTTGTTCATGTATGTAACTTCAGAATACTACTAATGTACTTGCTCTCTCTCTACTTCACAGAATAGCTGCATGAATCCACCTACTTACCTACCGGGCTGAAGCTACTTAACCATACCTTCCATGGCTGAAGCTAACGATGATTACCTACACGACGAAAAGAAGCTGCCTACCTTGAATCAACTAACACTAAATACCTATGCAAAATAAATGTTATTTAATTATTTATTGTATGTTATAAAATAAAATTTTTTAAATTCAAAAATTTTTTCCATTATTTAATATAAGATTATATTTTTAATATAGAAGAATGTGTTAGTACCCATTATTATGTAGTCATAATAAAACATATAGTGTATGGCTGTCTGAAATGGAAATACATTGTCTATTAATGTTTTAATTCCTATTTAAACAATAATTGACAATGGATTTCCGTTTTGGAGAGACATTTACTATATAACTGTGTAATGTCCACTTTTGTGTAATTGATAAATTGTGCGCCACAGGCAGAAGTGGCCAGTATGCAAAAGAGCTGTGCAGCGCTTCAAATATAAATTTGACAGCCTTGCATATCTCGGCTAAAACACTCCGCTCCTCCTGCCCTGGCCATGTTCAGGTAATGAAACACACCCTCTGCCAAGTGTTTGTTAAACAGGAGTAGTCATTGTCCTGCTAGGACCTTGCATGATGTTAGAATTAGATTGGCGTTAGGCGCTGTGATTGGGCCAGTCGCCGTGATGTGTTATGTGCGTAAAATATTGCATCAGTGCAAGCGGACACATGACTGCACCGAATGCAAATGTCATTTTCACATCATGCAAGGTCCTAGCAGGACACTGCCTGCTCCCGATTAACTAACACTCGCCGTAGGGTAAGCATAACAATAATTTTTTTTAATACATTTGTATTCATTTGACATGTAATTTGAGAGTATTGAATGCAGAACAAAATGAAATGTTGCTTGACAACACAAGGGTAAAGACACAGCGCGCTAAAAAACACACAAGGGGGAAAGAGTACATACAAGGTGTGAAAGACACATAGGCACTAGGCAGAAAATAAACAGGGTCAGGCCTTGTGTCATCACCCGGGCAAGTGCTGGTGCCCGACTGCTTGTAGGGTGCCCCAGGGCTAGGTTCACACTTGCATTGTGACCCTAGCCTGACGCAAGTATTGTCCGCTGCAACGCTGAGCGTTTAATGCTATGCGCATCCAGCAACGGAGACCAGAGAAACCTGATGTTTACATTTACAAGCACTGTTTGGAAAGGTAAACATCGTGTTTTTATGGGCTCCAGCACATAGCATTAAAAGCTATGCGCTGCAGCTTAAAATAATTGCATCAGGCTAGGGTCACAATGCAAGTGTGACACTAGCCCTCATGAGCCCCTGAGCACACTGCACCCATAGCCAGGGCCATATCCATGGGGCAGCTGGGGTGTCCTTTGCATGGAGGTAATTTTCAGCCTCTTGCAGCGTCAAAGGTCTCCCTCCTCCTCCTCTGTGGGAGCAAACAGAGCTGCACACTCTGGCCTTACAGGACCTGTGATGATGTCAATGGAGGGTGAAGTCATGGGTCACATGATCATCTCCTCAGTGTATTCAGGACTCTGCTGGGCTGCTCATCATGATGCTCAACTAGGTGAAGTTTGTGTGGGGTCTGGAGGAATTAAAGGCCACTTTACACACACCAAATTATCTGACCAACTTACTAGTTGCAGTGAAATCATGGACACATTGCTCCATTTTGTGGCTGTGTACAAATGGAACTGTGTCCATGATTTCACTGCAACCAGTAAGTTGGTCAGAAGTTGGACAGATAAGTTGGTGTGTGTAAAGTGGCCATTACAGTGTGAATGTAGCAGAAGTGGTTGTGTACTAGGTGTACGTAGCGCAGCTGAGTGTGTACTAGGTGTACGGCGCGGAGCCGTATGTGTACGAGATGTACGGAGGGGAGCCATGTGTGTACCATCGTTATGGAGTGGAGCCATGTGGGTACTAGGTTTCACGGCGCGGAGCCACGTGGGTATGAGGTGTATAGAGCGGAGCCACGTGCAAACGAGGTGTTTGGAGAAGAGCCGCGTGTGTACGAGGTATGTGTACCAGTGGTAGCCCCCATCCCCCGTGGATTACGTTCTCGCTACTGTAGTCCCCAGCCACCTTTGCCAGCAGCATTTTTCCAAATATTCTCTTCTGACGCTGTCTGCATTGTGCAGCTCAGCATAGGGGGCACGATGTTGCCATGACTGCTGATATGTGCAGAGTGACCGGGGTAGACCGGAGCGGCGAGAAGAAAAGTGAGGATAAAGAGATATCCGGATGGCCAGACACTCTCCACTTGGCTGCGGTGCCACCCATATGGCAGTGTGGCTCCATTGATCTGCTTGCATTATATAGGCGCTTCAGGATGCTTGTGTATATACAAAGCATCCTCAGACGCACAAAAATGCAACATTTTGCATTTGAAGGTTATTTTTAAAAAACGCAAGGTAACGCAAATGCATTTTAGCCCGCTAATAACAACATGTAATATAGTAACTGTCAGAAACAGCTCTTGCTGCTTTCGGCAGTCACTGTTCATGTAAGGCTTCCTTTGCATAGGCGTTTTATTTAAAATTTTTCAGTTGTGGTACTAAAAAACCCCGAATCTGCCACATTTTCCGCCAAGCGGCTGCACATTTGCCACAAGCCACATGCATTGTCTATTGGGCTTGCGGTAAGTGTGCAGCAAAATATATATTCTAGTCCGCAATATGTACTAAAGGGGGTCCACTGAGACTTTTTCGCACTGGGCCAACAGAAACCTGGAGTTGGACCTGTACAGGGTTCAAGTTGAATAATAGAACGCATACAGGGGTAGATTTTTCCTGGAAGACCGCTCAAAGAGAGAACAGAACATGAAGGAAGAAGACAGCACAGTGGGCATAGAGTAAGGAGTGAAAAAGACAGTGCAGGGACAAATACAATGGACACATGGAGACGGATATAGCACGAAATGATCAGGATGATACCGTCAGATGCTAATGCATGGGGCCCCACATCTATGTAATAATTAATTGTGTAATGGACACTTCCATTTTAATTCGAAACATACCTTACCCACTGAAAATTGCTGTACAGACACTTAGGCCGGCTTCACACTTCGTGTGTGTGATCCGATCCGTAGCTGTCCGCTTCAGGCAGACAGCCGCGAACCATATAAGCACACAGGACTGGGTGGCTATTATGCCCTCCGATCCTGTGTTTAGCGCACGCAGCTGCAGCCGATGACAGGTCAGAACCGGTGCGCCAGCGGTCATCACCTATCAACAGCAGGAACTGCGTGCGCTAAACACAGGATTGGAGAGCATAATAACCACCCAGACCTTTGTGCTCATACGGTCCGCGGCTGTCTGCATGAAGCGGACAGCTATGGATCGGATCACACGCATTGTGAAGCCACCCTTAAAAACAAAGTGGTCGTTTGTAGGAAAAATTTAAAATTACACATAGTAGTACATAGATATGAAGAGACATAATGTGTAGTGTGTTAAAACGTACACGATGTAGGTGTGCTGTATTCCTCAATTATGTGGTCACTAGTAAAAAGGCCCGATGCAATTGCATCGTTAGCGCGGTGAAATGAATTGTGTGTATACAGGCAGGGCGCGAGGGCGGTGGCAATGGAGCGGGGCCGACGGTTGTCAGGATGGCAGCGGTGTCAGGTAGTGCGGCTGAGGATGGAGGAGGGTGAGAGGCTGGAGGAGGCTGTGAGGATGGGGAGGCTGTGAGGCTGGAGGAGACTGAGGCTGGAGGAGGCAGTGAGGATGTGGAGGCTGTGAGGCTGGAGGAGACATTTACTGTACTGAGCATGCTCAGTACAGTAAAAGGTCTCCAAACAGGAAGGCAGGGGTTAAAAAAAAAAACCTCTCCCCGAGCCCCCGCCGTCTCCTGCCGTCTTCCTCCAAGCTTCCGGTGGCTGCCGCAGGCTCCCAGTGTCTGCAGAGCTGTTTTAGTGCAGTTCAGGACCTGCGGAGATGTCACAGTCACGTGACACCAGGTTACCATGGAGTAACCTGGTGTCACGTGACTGTGACATCACCACAGGTCCTTGACTGCAGTAGAAGAGCTCTGCAGACACTCGGAGCCTGCGGCAGCCACCGGAAGCTTGGAGGAAGACAGCAGGAGACGGCGGGGGCTCAGGGAGAGGTGAGCATTACCTTTTTTTTTTTTTTTTTTTTACAGTAGTGCGGGTCTGCGGCTCGTGATGACGATGCGCGTCATCACTCGCAGTCCCGAAAAGCATGTTGGGATTCAGTGACAACGCCCGAATTCCCAACTGCGGATTATATAAGTAGATGTGCATCTCAAAACAATACTGGCTACTCATGGCCGGCTCTACATATGTGCGACCTGTGCGAGGGCACAGGGCGCCTGCCACCAGACTTCACAGGGGGCGTCGCAGAGAAACATCAACTTTCACTTTTTACTCCTGTCGAACTGTACAGGATGCAACAGGAGAGTAAATTTTCAGAGGTAGGGAGCACATCCTCTGTGCTCTTGGCGCCCTCCCCTCCCTTGGTGCTCCATGTCCTGTGCCCTGTCTTCAACAGACAGGAGGGGGAGGGGCCCTGCAGTGTCCCGAACAGAGAAGCTGCTGACAAACACCTTACCCACCAGATCCTGGAGTCACAGTAGAAAAGTCCTCTATGTAGGTGAGGGTAATGTGTAGAGTGTGTGTGTGTGTGTGCGTGCCAAATATGTATGATGTATGCCTTTGTGTGTGTGTAGGTTTGCCAGTGTGCTTGTCTGTGCCAGTGTGTGTAGTGTTACAGTGGGTGTGTGTCTGTGTTCAAGTGTGTGTGTATGTGTGTCTGTGTGTGTATGTGTGCCAGTATGTGTGTGTGCATGTCTGTGTGTGTTTGTGTCAGTGTGTGTATGTATGCCAGTGTGTGTGTCTGTCTGCAAATGTGTTTTTGTGTATGCGTATGTGTGCCAGTGTGCGTGTGTATGTGTGCCAGTGTATGTGGGTGCATGTCTGTGTGTGTTTGTGTCTGTGTTTGTATGTGTGCCAGTGTGTGTGTGTGCCAGTATGTGCCTGTCTGCATACCAGTGTGTCTGTGTGCCTGTGTGTGTGATATCTGTAATGTATTATGAATACGTTTGTGTGTACAGTATTGTGTGCTGTATATCTCTCTATCATTTATCTATCTACCTATTTATCTATCATTTATCTATCTATTCTACCTATTATCTATTAGGCTAGGGCCACACTTAACAGTGCACCCATGTTAGCCGGATCACGCTAGAGCAAAGCCCAGCCTGCTGTAACACTGACCACTAATGTCGGGTGCTTCCTGTGAATGCTGCACCATAGAAACCTGCTGTTTGCTATGGTTACAGCTTCACACTGCCTGGGACTTCCTATGAAGCTGTAACCATAGTAGACAGCGGGTTTATGTGATCTGGCTAACGTGGGTGCACTGTTAAGTATGGCCCTAGCCTTAGCTATCTATTGTCTATTCCTTCTATATATTATTTATCTATCCCTATATCTATGTATAATCTATTTTATTTTAAGAAAAAAGGAGCAGCACAATCTTTTAAAGAGAAAATGGTGCAAAGCCCTAAGGCTGGGGTCACACTTGGGCTGGGACCCACTTTTCCAGGCAGCACTAACAACGTTGGAATTTCTGCAATAACAGACACCGTTAATGGCGAGAGCTTCCTCGCAACGGGGTTCCCATAGAAAACCCATAGTTTACCTTGGATGCAGCCACACACAGAGCTCCAGGACAGTTGCTTTTCAACAGCGCACAGGAAAACACTGTCAGCAGGTCAGTGATACCAATGGAAGAGAGAGTCTGTGTCGAATGCAGAGGACAGGTCTAGAAGGAGGAGGACAGAGAACATGTCTGTTAACGTTGGCCGTGAGTAAATCGCTGGTTGATGGTTGCCAGGTTTTCAGACAGGACCGAAAACCTGGCGATGGGCGCCCGGTGGACACGCAGCATCGCTGCGTGTGACACAAGGAGACGCGCAATCAGCCAGCTCCCAGCGCCTCTCATCAAGTTCAGGGAGCTGGGAAACCATAGTAAACTGCGGGTATCTACTTAGCGCGTGCTGCCTAGATACCCGATGTATACCTTTGTTACCAGCCTTTGATCACCGGCTGTTATCCAAGGTAAACAGCAGGTAACTAGGGTCCCTAGTTACCCGCTGTTACCTTGGATAACAGCCAGTTAGCGGGAGCAGGCTGGTAACCAAGGTATACATCGGGTAACTAGGCAGCGAGCGCTGCCTAGATACCCGTAGTTTACCATGGATACCAGCCTGCTCCCGCTAACTGCAGGCGGGCAGCAGGAGCAAGACATCGTGGAAAAGATATTTACATAATTTCAACGATGTCGCTAGTCCAATGATCGCTGGTGAGTCTGTCTGTGTGTGTTGCTACGTGTTGATGTCCAAAGCAGGACAATACCCCTACCTCAGGTGCAGATCACACTAATCCAGACAGTTCAGGTTCATTGCTTTAAAAGTACACATTTGTGTACATTGCTGTGAACCTGACATGTGCAAATCCGTACCTGATGTAGGTGTGCTGTGGCTGCTGTATCCCTGAAGTACGTGTTGATGTGCAAAGCAGGACAATACCCCTACCTCAGGTGCAGATCACACTAATCCAGACAGTTCAGGTTGTAAGCTTTAAAAGTACACCTTGGTGTACATTGCTGTGAACCTGACATGTGCAAATCTGTACCTGATGTAGGTGTGCTGTGGCTGCTGTATCCCTGAAGTACGTGTTGATGTGCAAAGCAGGACAATACCCCTACCTCAGGTGCAGATCACACTAATCAAGAAAGTTCAGGTTCTAAGTACACATTTGTGTACATTGCTGTGAACCTGACATGTGCAAATCCGTACCTGATGTAGGTGTGCTGTGGCTGCTGTATCCCTGAAGTACGTGTTGATGTGCAAAGCAGGACAATACCCCTACCTCAGGTGCAGATCACACTAATCCAGACAGTTCAGGTTGTAAGCTTTAAAAGTACACCTTGGTGTACATTGCTGTGAACCTGACATGTGCAAATCTGTACCTGATGTAGGTGTGCTGTGGCTGCTGTATCCCTGAAGTACGTGTTGATGTGCAAAGCAGGACAATACCCCTACCTCAGGTGCAGATCACACTAATCAAGAAGTTCAGGTTCTAAGTACACATTTGTGTACATTGCTGTGAACCTGACATGTGCAAATCCGTACCTGATGTAGGTGTGCTGTGGCTGCTGTATCCCTGAAGTACGTGTTGATGTGCAAAGCAGGACAATACCCCTACCTCAGGTGCAGATCACACTAATCCAGACAGTTCAGGTTCATTGCTTTAAAAGTACACATTTGTGTACATTGCTGTGAACCTGACATGTGCAAATCTGTACCTGATGTAGGTGTGCTGTGGCTGCTGTATCCCTGAAGTACGTGTTGATGTGCAAAGCAGGACAATACCCCTACCTCAGGTGCAGATCACACTAATCAAGAAAGTTCAGGTTCTAAGTACACATTTGTGTACATTGCTGTGAACCTGACATGTGCAAATCCGTACCTGATGTAGGTGTGCTGTGGCTGCTGTATCCCTGAAGTACGTGTTGATGTGCAAAGCAGGACAATACCCCTACCTCAGGTGCAGATCACACTAATCCAGACAGTTCAGGTTCATTGCTTTAAAAGTACACATTTGTGTACATTGCTGTGAACCTGACATGTGCAAATCCGTACCTGATGTAGGTGTGCTGTGGCTGCTGTATCCCTGAAGTACGTGTTGATGTGCAAAGCAGGACAATACCCCTACCTCAGGTGCAGATCACACTAATCAAGAAAGTTCAGGTTCTAAGTACACATTTGTGTACATTGCTGTGAACCTGACATGTGCAAATCCGTACCTGATGTAGGTGTGCTGTGGCTGCTGTATCCCTGAAGTACGTGTTGATGTGCAAAGCAGGACAATACCCCTACCTCAGGTGCAGATCACACTAATCCAGACAGTTCAGGTTCATTGCTTTAAAAGTACACATTTGTGTACATTGCTGTGAACCTGACATGTGCAAATCCGTACCTGATGTAGGTGTGCTGTGGCTGCTGTATCCCTGAAGTACGTGTTGATGTGCAAAGCAGGACAATACCCCTACCTCAGGTGCAGATCACACTAATCAAGAAAGTTCAGGTTCTAAGTACACATTTGTGTACATTGCTGTGAACCTGACATGTGCAAATCCGTACCTGATGTAGGTGTGCTGTGGCTGCTGTATCCCTGAAGTACGTGTTGATGTGCAAAGCAGGACAATACCCCTACCTCAGGTGCAGATCACACTAATCAAGAAAGTTCAGGTTCTAAGTACACATTTGTGTACATTGCTGTGAACCTGACATGTGCAAATCCGTACCTGATGTAGGTGTGCTGTGGCTGCTGTATCCCTGAAGTACGTGTTGATGTGCAAAGCAGGACAATACCCCTACCTCAGGTGCAGATCACACTAATCCAGACAGTTCAGGTTTCATTGCTTTAAAAGTACACATTTGTGTACATTGCTGTGAACCTGACATGTGCAAATCTGTACCTGATGTAGGTGTGCTGTGGCTGCTGTATCCCTGAAGTACGTGTTGATGTGCAAAGCAGGACAATACCCCTACCTCAGGTGCAGATCACACTAATCCAGACAGTTCAGGTTGTAAGCTTTAAAAGTACACCTTGGTGTACATTGCTGTGAACCTGACATGTGCAAATCTGTACCTGATGTAGGTGTGCTGTGGCTGCTGTATCCCTGAAGTACGTGTTGATGTGCAAAGCAGGACAATACCCCTACCTCAGGTGCAGATCACACTAATCAAGAAAGTTCAGGTTCTAAGTACACATTTGTGTACATTGCTGTGAACCTGACATGTGCAAATCCGTACCTGATGTAGGTGTGCTGTGGCTGCTGTATCCCTGAAGTACGTGTTGATGTGCAAAGCAGGACAATACCCCTACCTCAGGTGCAGATCACACTAATCAAGAAAGTTCAGGTTCTAAGTACACATTTGTGTACATTGCTGTGAACCTGACATGTGCAAATCCGTACCTGATGTAGGTGTGCTGTGGCTGCTGTATCCCTGAAGTACGTGTTGATGTGCAAAGCAGGACAATACCCCTACCTCAGTGCAGATCACACTAATCCAGACAGTTCAGGTTCATTGCTTTAAAAGTACACATTTGTGTACATTGCTGTGAACCTGACATGTGCAAATCCGTACCTGATGTAGGTGTGCTGTGGCTGCTGTATCCCTGAAGTACGTGTTGATGTGCAAAGCAGGACAATACCCCTACCTCAGGTGCAGATCACACTAATCCAGACAGTTCAGGTTCATTGCTTTAAAAGTACACATTTGTGTACATTGCTGTGAACCTGACATGTGCAAATCCGTACCTGATGTAGGTGTGCTGTGGCTGCTGTATCCCTGAAGTACGTGTTGATGTGCAAAGCAGGACAATACCCCTACCTCAGGTGCAGATCACACTAATCCAGACAGTTCAGGTTCATTGCTTTAAAAGTACACATTTGTGTACATTGCTGTGAACCTGACATGTGCAAATCTGTACCTGATGTAGGTGTGCTGTGGCTGCTGTATCCCTGAAGTACGTGTTGATGTGCAAAGCAGGACAATACCCCTACCTCAGGTGCAGATCACACTAATCAAGAAAGTTCAGGTTCTAAGTACACATTTGTGTACATTGCTGTGAACCTGACATGTGCAAATCCGTACCTGATGTAGGTGTGCTGTGGCTGCTGTATCCCTGAAGTACGTGTTGATGTGCAAAGCAGGACAATACCCCTACCTCAGGTGCAGATCACACTAATCCAGACAGTTCAGGTTCTAAGTACACATTTGTGTACATTGCTGTGAACCTGACATGTGCAAATCCGTACCTGATGTAGGTGTGCTGTGGCTGCTGTATCCCTGAAGTACGTGTTGATGTGCAAAGCAGGACAATACCCCTACCTCAGGTGCAGATCACACTAATCCAGACAGTTCAGGTTCATTGCTTTAAAAGTACACATTTGTGTACATTGCTGTGAACCTGACATGTGCAAATCCGTACCTGATGTAGGTGTGCTGTGGCTGCTGTATCCCTGAAGTACGTGTTGATGTGCAAAGCAGGACAATACCCCTACCTCAGGTGCAGATCACACTAATCCAGACAGTTCAGGTTCATTGCTTTAAAAGTACACATTTGTGTACATTGCTGTGAACCTGACATGTGCAAATCCGTACCTGATGTAGGTGTGCTGTGGCTGCTGTATCCCTGAAGTACGTGTTGATGTGCAAAGCAGGACAATACCCCTACCTCAGGTGCAGATCACACTAATCCAGACAGTTCAGGTTCATTGCTTTAAAAGTACACATTTGTGTACATTGCTGTGAACCTGACATGTGCAAATCCGTACCTGATGTAGGTGTGCTGTGGCTGCTGTATCCCTGAAGTACGTGTTGATGTGCAAAGCAGGACAATACCCCTACCTCAGGTGCAGATCACACTAATCCAGACAGTTCAGGTTCATTGCTTTAAAAGTACACATTTGTGTACATTGCTGTGAACCTGACATGTGCAAATCCGTACCTGATGTAGGTGTGCTGTGGCTGCTGTATCCCTGAAGTACGTGTTGATGTGCAAAGCAGGACAATACCCCTACCTCAGGTGCAGATCACACTAATCATGAAAGTTCAGGTTCTAAGCTTTAAAAGTACACCTTTGTGTACATTGCTGTGAACCGGAATTATGTTTAATGTGAAAATCTGTACCTGACATAGGTGTACTGTGGCTACTATATACCTAAGTTGTGTCTTAAACGCCTGTCACACACATCAATATCACTTTCAATATCGCTGCTGCACATGATGTAGCAGCGATATTGCATTGTCAATCATAAATCAATCATAAATTTATTTTTGATGGTCATAAAATTTTACGTGCATCTATAAGACATGACGATGGTCACCCGCTGGACGCACAGCATCAATGCGTGTCACATGGGGAGACGAGATCAGCAAGTCACAGCACCTGTAAACAAGCGATGGGACATGGTAAACAAGGTAAACTGCATGTATGAAGACAGTGAACGCTGCCTAGACACCCAATGTCTACCTTGGTTACCAGACTTCGCCAGCTTAACGAACAATAACAGCCTGTAAGTGAGACAAGACTGTTAACCAAGGTGAACATCATGTTTGTAGGCATCGCGCGGTGCCTACATACCCAATGTATACCTTGATTAACAGCCTTCTCCCACTTACAAGCTGTTATCGCTTGTTAAGCATGAAAAGGTTGGTAACCAATGTAACATGCAGGGATCTAGGCAGCATGCGCTGGATACATACCCCATGTAAACCTTGGTTAACAGCCTTTTCACGCTTAACGGCTGGTATCAAGGATGGTGAAAAAGGAATACATCAGCTATAATGGCAGGGCACATTGGCTACATACACACATTGAAGGGGCCTTTTACAATTGTGTTTTTTTAATGATTTGGAAGATCGGGCAAAACCAGATTCTTACAGTATTTTGCCCATTCAGTTAAATTTTGTCAGGTAGAATGTTGTAGATTCATATTTTTTAATGAAATCATTAAAGAGAATGGGCAAAAAAATGAATTCTGTAAGAATCATTTGTTTTCAAGATCTTCAAAATCAGGAAAAAAACGCAATTGTGAAAAGGCCACCTTGTTTAACAGCTACCAGCGCTTGCTAACAGGCGCTGTGAGTGTGAGGAAATCGTTTCAACCATGTCGCTGGTCTCATGATTACTGGTAAAATCTGCCTGTGTAATGGTACCTTTACACGCGGCTACATTTCTAGGGTGGCTACAGGTAACTTACTGGCTGCAGTGAAATCATGGAGACAAGGTTCTATCTTGTTGCTGTGTACAAATGGAATAATGTCTCCATGATTTCACTGCAACCAGTAAGTTACCTGTAGCCACCCTAGAAATGTTGCCGCGTGTAAAGGTACCATGACAGATCACCAGCAATCAAACGTCAATGTCACAGCAATCTCGTTTGGTGGTTAGTTCACTGTCGACATTGACATGTGTGACAGAACCTTTAACAACCTGTTACACAACAGATAATTGTGCAGAGGTTGTTTTCACATCTTTGCTTGGAGTGAAATCATGGACACATTGTTCCAGTTGTACACTGCCACAAAATGGAGCAATGTGACTATGATTCCAATGCTATCCTACATCTGAAAACAATATCAGCACAATTATGTGTGTGTGCAACAGCGCCTTTAAGGTGTATAACACAACAATACCCCTACTTCAGGCACAATAATAACATGTCATGTTCTGAGCAAGGTTGTACAATGTGTACTTTTACAGCTCTGAACCTGAAGTATGTTACCTGCAACGCCGTACCTGATGTAGGTGTATTGTGGCTGCTCTGTACCTCCACTATATGTAGTGTTACCACATAGTTGAGGTACAGAGCACATCAGTTGAAGAAACAGACCAAAAAACATTTTATTTAATTGGAAAATAAAAATAATCAACATTAACATTTCAAAAATACAAACAGTTAATATTCAAAATATTATAGCAATATTAAATATTTGTCATTATCAAGTTTATAAAATGAAAAAAATTAATCTACAAAATTGTCATATCACAAAGAAAAAAAATAAAAGTATACTGTGAAAGCTCAATATAAAGGGAATGCAGCATACAGGAGAGGAGGAGAGCAGGGACACCCGAGGGGGACTGGCACATGCAGCAGAGTAGGGAAGCAGAGAGTCAGGAGAAGGACTGGAGCCTGAAAGAAAGGGGGGAAGCAGGGAGACAGCAGAGTGACTGTAGCCTGAAAGAAAGGGGGGAAGCAGGGAGACAGCAGAGTGACTGTAGCCTGGACAAAAGAGGGTGGTGCAGGAGCTGTGTAATACACAATGCGTTGCAAATAACACACCATCTTGTTATTTTAAAAAGGTAAAAAAAATTATTTTTAATTAAACTTTAATTATACACATTACACGTCGCAACATTGCATGCAATTTCATTTGCAATTTGCTAGTTGCAGTGAAATCATGAACACATTATTCTATTTGTACACAGTAACAAAATAATAAAATGTGTTCGTGATTTCACGGACACCAGCAAATTTACAGTGAAATTGCATGCAATGTTGCAACGTCTAATGGTACCCTAATAACAAATTTTTTTAATTATAACATTTTGTATTTTTTTTTTTATTTTTTTTTTTTTTATTTGTTTTTATTTTTTAAAATATTGAAAATAATTAAAACATTTCAAACATAAATATGACAATTAAAAATATGTTCAATTATCATTTAATAATGAAAATTTTAAAACATCACTTGAAATTTGCTAGTTGCAGTGAAATCATGAACACATTATTCTATTTGTACACATCAACAAAATAAAAAAATGTGTCCGTGATTTCACTGACACAAGCAAATTTACGGTGAAATTGCATGCAATGTTGCAACGTCTAATGGTACCCTAAGAACAAATTTTTTTAACTATAACATTTTGTATTTTTTTTTAAATTTTTTTTTTTTTTAATTTGTTTTTATTTTTTAAAATATTGAAAATAATTAAAACATTTCAAACATAAATATGACAATTAAAAATATGTTAAATTATCATGTAACAATGAAAATTTTTAAACATCAACCATAAAGATGTATAACTATGTACAGCTATTATAACATTGAACTTTACAATAATAACACTTTCTACATGTCAAATAAATAATTACACATTCAGAATTTTGTACAATAAACATAACCGGCATGAAATTATAACAAATTAAACCATTTCATCCTGCCATGACACTCTTCCCTGCTCAGACACAAAATAATGGGCAAATTTGTCTCTAATTTCTGAAACAGCCAGAGTTGTTCTTACGCGACGTGTTCGGTAGTCCTGTAAAGTGGTGTCTGCAATGGCATCACGGTCCAAATGAAATTGTTCTTTGGCCAAAACATAGTTATGCAGAACCACACAGGCTTTCACAATGTCGTCCACAGACTCTGGCTGCATTTGTATGGCCTTTCCCAAAATGCGCCATTTTGCGGTTAACAGTCCAAAAGCGCATTCCACCACTCTTCTTGCCCTTGTGAGTCTGTAATTGTAAATCCGTTTTGCATGACACAATCCACGGCTGGCATAAGGCTTCAATAGGTTCTCGCACATTTGAAAAGCCTCATCTGCTACAATTACGAAGGGCATAGGCGGTCCATCTGTGTGCGGCAGAGGCCTTGGTGGTGGAATGTCAAAGTTGCTGGTATAAATCCGGCGTCCCATGGGAGATTGCTTAAAAACCTGGGAGTCATTTGATCGTCCATAAGACCCAATGTCAACGGCAACAAAGCGACATTGGGAATCCGCGATCGCCATCAGTACGATTGAAAAGTATTTCTTATAATTAAAGTATTCAGAACTGCTCCCAGCAGGTTTAAGAATCCGGATGTGCTTGCCGTCCAGAGCTCCAACGCAGTTTGGAAAATTGGTGATCTCTTCAAACTTGGCAGCAGATGACATCCACAGGTCCATCGTCGGTTCAGGGAGGAATTCCGGCTGCAACACGTCCCACAGTGCTTTGCAGGTTTCCTTCACAATTCCTGAAATCGTTGAAATTCCAAGCCGGAATTGGAAGTGAAGTGAAGACATGCTTTCTCCACTTCCGAGAAACCTGAAAAATAACAAAAACACAACAGTATCATACTTTGAAAGTTAAAAGACACACAACATTAACATTTTTGAGAAATACACCGTACACAATAAAAAGGTGAAACACAATAATTATCATGGGAATGGGAATATACATGATCAACACCACAGTTTACATAAAAGCAACAAAAGGAAGTACTCAGTCACACTACAGTTTTTTGAAAAATATTTTAAAAATATTAAAAAAATAAATATATTGCTATACTATGTAAAATGATTACTTCAAGCACAATGACACAATAAAACATTTTTGAATGAGCAGGAGGCCCACCCGCAGTGTGCATGACACACGAAATTCATAAAAAAGCAGAAAGTTACTTTTTACATCAGCAGCAAGATGAGGTTTTGAGGCAATCAAACCAATGCAGCGCCACATGCTGTATCATCAACATAACAGACGAAATTTGTGTCACATGCAACAAGACCCATGCATAGTCTATGCTGCTTACGCTCCTTTGCAGCAAGAGCGGTTCTGGCAGATGCGTCAGAAGCAGCAATTGCTTAAAGCAATAAAAAACACAAAAAAAAAAGGATTTTTATTTAAGTTTGCAAGTGACTCATCTGCTGCAACCGTCAGAAACGTCCTTAATGCAAAGAACCACAAGCACAAGACACAAAGCATGGGTATTGCTACATCCAGCATGCAACTCGGGCGTTATGTGGGCAATGCAGCACCACATGGCAGATATGCAGCAAACATCGTCTTGAAGCAGATGTGGAAACACCATAAAAAGAACAGCACAGCTGCAACAATTAAAAAAAAAAAAAATTTAAAGTAATGCACTTTGACATACAATAAAAGACACATTCCACAGCCAGTGTTCAAAGCCCAAAATACCAACACTTTCACTCATAATACAAGGATTTATAAACAGATAAATGAAAAAAAAATTCAATTTGAAATAAAAATAAAATAAAAAAAGTTAAACAGGGTTAAACTTTGTTCACATTTGCATTCCACTGTGCAACGTTCTGCGTATGGCATCCGCAATCTGAGCGCAGCCACCCAAACCCTTATGTTTATAATGGAAGCACACAGTGCTGCACTTGACTGCGCATGACCGTGCACTCCCCTTCACTGCCATATGTGATTTGTGTGCAGAAATCACATAGTCTTTTCCACACCAGGAACGCATGTTACATTCCTGTTGCGGACGACAGTGTGTGATTTGTGCGCAAACATACATCTGCACACAAATCACATATGGCAGTCAAGGGGAGTGCACGCAGTCAAGAGCAGCACTGTGCACTCCCATTATAAACATAGGGGCTTGCAGTGGCTGCACTCACATTGCAGAGCACTCTTACGCAGAACACTGCGGAGTGGTACACAAGTGTGAACCCACTCTTTACTGTTGTCAAACATTGTACTGTGAATGAAGTGAACACAGCTGCAAGATGATGTTTTATGCAGATCCAGAATGAGACACAGCATCATACAGATCATCCGCATAAAAGCTGACTTGTGGGCTACATGAAGCAAGCCCCATGCATTGTGTATGTTGCTTGAAGTCCTTTGCATCAAGTGTGGTTATGCTGGGTGCATCGGAGGATGCACTTGTGGCGGAAAAAAAAAAATTTAAAATCTCTTTTTTTTGGTTTATTTTTAAATTACGACAAAGACACATCAGCCACATCTTCCAGCACAACCATGCCTGCCATAAAAGAACACAAGTAACCTACACAACACATGGCGCTTAATGCATCCAGCCCACGTCAGGCATTATGCAGCCAATTCCAAAAATGCAGCACCACATGTCGGATCAGCAGACAAATTCACCTTGATAATGATGTTAAAAGGCCAATTGCATGAACACTAGGGGGAGCACGAGTCCCACCCACAGTGTGCATAAGACCTTACATTAATACAAATGCAGTCACTTGCACGAACACTATGGGGGGAGCATGAGTCCCACCCACAGTGTGCATGACACCTTACATTAGAAGGCTGGGTTCACATTTGAGGACCCAAACGCAGCATTCTGCAGAGGGGTCCGCAATGTCAACGCAGCGGCACCAAGCTCCTATCTTTATAATGGGAGTGCACGGTGCTGGGCTTGACAGCGCATGACCATGCGCATCCATTCACTCCAATATGTTGTCTGTGCGTAGGCGGATACCTGCGCACAAATCATACAGTCTCTTCCGCACCAGGGACGCAACATGTTGTGTCCCTGGTGTGGACGAGAGTGTGTGATCTGTGCGTAGGCGTCCGCCTGCGCACAGATCACATATGGGAGTGAATGGGTGCGCACGGTCATGCACTGTCAAGCGCAGCACCGTGCGCTCCCATTATAAAGATAGGAGCTTGCAGCCGCTGCGCACACATGGCGATTCCCCTCCGCTGAACACTGCGGAAGGGAACGCTAATGTGAAGGCAACCATACTAATGCAGTCACTTGCATGAACACTATGGGGGGAGCATGAGTCCCACCCACAGTGTGCATGTCGCCTTACATTAATACTAATGCAGTCACTTGCACGGACACTATGGGGGTAGCATGAGTCCCACCCACAGTGTGCATGACACCTTACATTAATACTAATGCAGTCACTTGCACGGACACTATGGGGGTAGCATGAGTCCCACCCACAGTGTGCATGACACCTTACATTAATACTAATGCAGTCACTTGCACAGACACTATGGGGGTAGCATGAGTACCACCCACAGTGTGCATGACACCTTACATTAATACTAATGCAGTCACTTGCACGGACACTATGGGGGTAGCATGAGTCCCACCCACAGTGTGCATGACACCTTACATTAATACTAATGCAGTCACTTGCACGGACACTATGGGGGTAGCATGAGTCCCACCCACAGTGTGCATGACACCTTACATTAATACTAATGCAGTCACTTGCACAGACACTATGGGGGGAGCATGAGTCCCACCCACAGTGTGCATGACGCCTTAAATTAATGATAATGCAGTAAAAGGCAATTTTTCACATCAGCAGCACAGTGATATTTTTGGCCAATAAAAGAGGTGATGCTGCATCTGCCTGACCACACACATAATGCCCAACTTATGGACTGAATACGGCAAGCCCCATACATTTTGTATGGTGCCTGCGGTCATTTACAGCAAGTCACATTCTGGCAGGTGCATCAGATGCAGCTCTTGTGTCCATAAAAAAAAAAAAAAAAAAAAATCAAAGGTATTTCCATTTTGTTATAACTACAATTGTGACACATCTGCAGCACCTGCCAGAACTACACTTGACGCGAAGGACCGCAAGCAACATACACAATGCATAGAGCCTGTGATGCAAATCAGCCATTATACAGCAAATGCAGCGCCACCTTCTCACACAAACATCATATTTCTGCAGATGTAAAAAACACAGAGCATGACTGCAAGAAAAAAAAAACATCATTTCATGTTTTAAAACATGAATTTTTAAGGCTGGCTTCAGACTTGAAGATGCATCTGCAGATTTTTGCAGATGCATCTGCATACATACCACGGCCCCTATGTTTATAATGGTGAGCACAGCGGTCTGCAGATGCTTGCGGACCGCTGTGCGCTCTCATTGCCCGCCATTATTGATCTGTGCGCACGCAGATGCCTGTGCACAAATCACACACTCTCGCCTGCACCAGGGACACGACATCTCGGGTCCATGGTGTGGCCAGGATTGTGTGATTTGTGCACAGGCATCCACGTGCGCACATATCAATAATGGCGGGCAATGAGAGCGCACGGCGGTCCGCAAGCATCAGCAGACCGCCGTGCGCACAATTATAAACATAGGGGCCGCGGTCTGCATGCAGATGCTTGCAGATGCATCTGCAAAACACTGCAGATGCATCTGCAAGTCTGAAGCCAGCCTTAGTTATAGAAAAATAACCACTGCAAACAGTCACAAAACACAACCAGTGTGCACAGCGCCAAAAACAACACGTTCATTCACAATATAATTATTTATCAACTGTTTAAAAAAAAAAACAGCTGACAAATAATTATACAGTGAATGACCAATAGATATAAAACATTGTATGTCTGCAAAAAAAAAAAAAAAATATTGCACTATGCAAATTAAAAAAAAAAAATCAAAAACCACAACCAGTGTGAACAGCACCATAAAGCAAAACCTACATTCATAATACATTTATCAACAGTTTATATAGAAAAAAATAGAAACAAACATACTGATCAATGATAATTATACGGTGAATGACAAAATCAAAAAGCGTGGCTGCAACATAAGCAGTCAAATGCACTATGAGAATTTAAAAAAAAAAAAATTACAGTGGCCATAGCCACCAAAAACAACACATTCGTTCACAAGAACATTATTTATCAACAGTTTTGAATAAAAACATAAGATTTAAAAAAAAAAAAAAAATCTACAGTCAATGACCAATACATAGAACATGACTACAACAATAACAGCCATGAATACTTACAATAATGCATTTTAAAAAAATAAAGCCAATGAAAAAAAATAAATTATTAATAATATATATACACACAAACGCACAGTACAATAAAAAAAATCCGTTCTTTGTAAATAAACTTAGGACCAGTTTACTAAAAAAAAATATATATCTATATTTTAAAAAAATATTTAATTAAAAATAAAAAATTCGACTCTGAATTACAACAAACATAAAAAGTCTACATTTTAAAAAAATGCGCTCTATTTAAAAAGAAAAAAGTGAAAATAACTACAAAAACACGCCAATAAGCATTTAAAAAAAACAAAAAAAACTTGCATTACCTTAAAGTCACCATTAGTCGCTCCTCTGCAGAAATCGCCCGCCGGAATCTGGTGTCTTCTTTGGTGATGAGTCCTCGAACGCGTCCAAGAAGTTCGTCAAAACTTTCGATGGTCATCCGAAGATAGTCCCGGAATTTATCAGGATGGTTCCGCAGTTCTTCGTATAAAGTGCAGAACACACCACGAGTCATTCGCCTTGATGTGATGGGGTGCACCCAAAATCGCCGCCGTCTCTGTCGCAGTCTTTGTCTTCGTCGCTCATTGTGGTATGCAAGTCCCACAACGCGTGCAATTGCGAAAACCCTTTTAAAATGGGCATCCAATGCACGGAACGACATCGCCATCTTGCAGTAAAATTCCGGAGAAAGATGAAAGTCCAGGAAATGCAAAAATGCAGAAAAAAAAAATAAAAAAAAAAATAAAATCCAGGGAATAAAAGACAATCCACGGAAATCCAAGGAAAATAGGTCCACAATCCAAGCAGTGTCCACTCCAAAAACTGGCAAAGAATGCTTGGACAACAAAAAAAAAAATTTCTTTATATACCTGTGGGCGGGTACTTAAAGTGCGGGAAAAACCGCGTTTGCCGCACTTGCGGCACACTTGCGGCACACTTGCGGCAAGAATGCGGCAAGCCCCATTCATTTCCTATGGGACTTGCGGCACTTGCGGCAAGTGCGGTTTTTTTACAAATTTCAACGCCAGTTGCGGCAATGCGGATTTTACCGCATTTGTGCCGCAACTGGCAAATGCGGTTACATGCGGATTTTACCGCAAGTGACAGTTGCGGTATGAATGCGGTATTAACGGTCAATACCGCAAATGCCGCGAATTATGAAAAACGCTGATGTGAAAGGGCCCTTATGAGTCCTTTGAGGTTCTGGGAAAATAATGGATTAATGCAAGGAAGATTTATTTCCCAAGCATAATTGGGATAGTAAAACAAGAGTCCTCTGTTCCGTGGTTGTCCCCTACCCCACAGGCACATTCATAAATGGTCACCAAAATCAATAGCCCACAAAGACTTTTTATGATTAAACTTTAACACCAAGCTTTGCATGACTCAGGTGGCACAGAAATTAGTTCATTAAAATGACTTACGCAATAAACAGTTGCGTCTCCCATGAGAATATTGCATGTGACAGGTAAAACCGAATGGACAAAATATCCTGATGATTGTTGGGCTTGAGACATATGGTTACCGTGAAAGTTGGGTTGAACTTGGCAATTAACTTTAGTTTTTGCTCCATTATTAAGAAAAAATAAGAACGCAACACTGTAAAGAGCTTTTGATTAAAAATACCCCACTATTTTGTGTCTACAACACGGTTACATGGTTACAGACTACAAACAAACCCAGTGTAGTCATAGCGTTCAACTATGTATTTCTCCTCTTCCTTTTGCCACTCTTTTTTACCAAAACGTTGACTGCAAAAAACAAAACAGAAAAAGGAGGGCTGAACATATGGCTCAAGGGTGAAGACCGCTTTACACGTCGCAATATCATTCCGATATTGGATAAGAACTCACGGGAGCACGCATTTTTTTGGCACTTGTCCAAAATCGCATAGGAGATGTTACACAGGGAGATATCGGCAGGCAACGCAACTGCGATGTCTACACCCCCACCTTCGCGCTGTGTACGAGCGACTGAGGAAACGACCATTTAACATGGGAGTGAATAGGGGAAGTTGTGCTCCAAATGGTAGTTGCACTGTCACACAGCACGATCCTGCCAGATCGTCAAGCCAATATTGCACAGTTGGATAGCTTGCACAATTCACAAACGATATTGTTTTTGCATTGTTCTTGCGTCGCATTGCTCATTTACACGACACAACGCACGAACGATATCGGCGGCAACGGCTGAACCACGTGACTTTATATCGTAGTTGGGTTACGATTAGGGATGGGCGAATCTACTCGCTAGGACTCATTACTCGGCGAGTAGTAAGGGACTCGCAGGACTCGGTACTCTGCGAGTTTCCCAGTGATTACTCGCACGAGTCCAATGCAAATCAATATCAATCCTAGTTTTATCAGAAACGCTGACAAAACTCGGATTGCCATTGTTTGCATTAGACTTGGCTACTGTGCCAGTGATAGCAGGAAAACTCGCAAATAACTGCTGTTACATTGCGAGCCGAGTCCAGCTGTCTTCTCTGTGTGCAGGCTGCCAGCTCCAGGGTCCTAAAGCCCACCTGCTCACAGACATGATGTAGCAGTGCTGAGATTGTTCTCAGTCTGCTCATTCCCTGTGCATAGACATCTATCTATGCACAGGGGATGTAGCAGAGAGGACATCGCGTTTTGGACTACGTCGGACGGAAGAGGATTTTTTTAATTAAAGATGGAGTCCCTAATGGCTTTTTTTTTATTTCAAATAAAAAATTTTCTCTGTGTTGTGTTTTTTTAACCCTTTATTGGAGATTCTTAGTGGCTGGGTCAAACGTGGCCTGACATTAAGAATCTCGGGCTTAATTCCAGCTTGTATAACAAAGCTGGTATTAACCCCTTTATTACCCAGCGTGCTACCGCCACCAGGGCCGCTGGAAGAGTGGGGTTCAGCGCCAGAGGATGGCGCCTCAATGAACGCGCCATCTTCTGGGGCGGCTGCGGGCTGCAATTTTCAGCGGGGGGTGCCCAGAAAGCTTGGGCATCCCTGCGCTGCGGATTCCATCCCTCAGCTGCTTAGCTGTACCTGGCTAGACATAGAAATTGCGCGGAGCCCCACGCATTTTTTTTTATTATTTCATGAATTTCAGAGTCAGAGTCTCAGAGTCAGAGTCAGAATCTCAGAATTTCATGAAATAATTTAAAAAAAATGTGTGGGGCTCCGCGCAATTTCTATGTCTAGCCAGGTACAGCTAAGCAGCTTGGGGCTGGAATCCGCAGCGCAGGGATGCCCAAGCTTTCTGGGCACCCCCCGCTGCAAATTGCAGCCCGCAGCCGCCCCAGAAGATGGCGCGTTCATTGAAGCGCCATCCTCTGGCGCTGAACCCCGCTCTTCCAGCGGTAATTTTTTATTAGAAATAAAAAAAAAAGCCATTAGGGACTCCATCTTTAATTAAAAAAATCCTCTTCCATCCGACGCAGTCCAAAACGCGATGTCCTCTCTGCTACATCCCCTGTGCATAGATATAGATGTCTATGCACAGGGAATGAGCAGACTGAGAACAATCTCAGCTCTGCTACATCATCTCTGTGCACAGACATTCATGTCTGTACACAGGGAATGAGCAGACTGAGAACAATCTCAGCACTGCTACATCAGGCAGCAGGCGGGCTCTAGGACCCTGGAGCTGGCAGCCAGCACACTGAGCAGACAGGACTCTTATCTGTGCGAGTTTCCCAGCGATTACTTACAAAGTAAACGAGTTCAATGCAAATAAATGACAAAACTAGGATTGCTTCAGGCTGAAGCTTCCGAGACACATCTTCGATTTGTAAATCTCACACTACTCGCTATTACTCGCTTCCCCATTCATTAACATTGGACTCGCTAGACTCGCAACGAGTAGCGAGTCCTGTGCTCGGACTTGCTAGAGTCAAGCGATTCCGAGTAATTTAGGATTCGCCCATCACTAGTTACGATATCATGCCATGTAAAGCGGCCTTTAGACTCAAGAGGGGACATAGCAATGGTGCAACCGCACAGGAGCCCAAGAGCTTAGGCAACCACATCCAACTTCAAAGCAGGTGCAAAAAGCCCAAATACTGTTTTTGCAAATGGAGCCTCTTCTGTTTGTGTCCATCAGTGGTCAGACTATACAATGGGTTTCTTTGTAGACTACAACTATAGAGACATATAAAAGCTGTGGAAACAAAATAGCCAAATTAATAAAACAAAGTTCATATCTTTACAAGTTATAAAGAATTAAGCTAATTCAGCAACAAATAAAAATAGTAATCCACATGTAGAAAGCAGTTTACTCTATTTTCTGGCATATACTAAGCCCCAAAATTTGACAAATTGCACAAATTGTTTCTTTCAAGAGCACCATTCATAGATACCTGCAAGCACCAAAAAGGCAACCATTAACAGACTTCAATTACTCGTAACCCAATGGGGTGAATTCACTTTAACCCTTTAACTCCTGTACAGGGATATATTTTTACACAGGGATGCCTGAGCTAGGGCCACAGAGTCGGCTGCTGTTCAGTGGCACAAGCTGGCAAGAAGGATACTTAGGTAACCAGTCACAACAAGGGGGTATGGGAAGAGAAAAATCATCATGCAAGGGAAACGCCAATACACTATTCAAGATCAGGGAACAGGATGAATCAGAATGAAAAACAGATAAACAAGTTAAAAGCGAGGAAGCAAAAACTATTGACTGGCAGTGAGAGCTGGTTCTGGATGGGCTTATGTAAAAAAAACTTCACCCAGTGCTGAGAGTAGATAGAAATCCAAACTAAACGAGTTAACACTGCAGCTTCTGGACTGGCCAAAGGCACAAGTACCTAGCATAATTTACACTGTGCAGAATTATTAGGCAAATAAGTATTTTGATCACATGATACTTTTAATATATGTTGTCCTACTCAAAGCTGTATAGGCTTGAGAGCCAACTACCAATTAAGTAAATCAGGTGATGTCCATCTCTGTAATGAGAAGGGGTGTGGTCTAATGACATTAACACCCTATATAAGGTGTGCTTAATTATTAGGCAACTTCCTTTCCTTTGGAAAAATGGGTCAGAAGAGAGATTTGACGGGCTCTGAAAAGTCCAAAATTGTGAGATGTCTTGCAGAGGGATGCAGCAGTCTTGAAATTGCCAAACTTTTGAAGTGTGATCACTGAACAATCAAGCGTTTCATGGCAAATAGCCAACAGGGTTGCAAGAAGAGTGTTGGGCACAAAAGGCGCAAAATAGCTGCCCATGAATTGAGGAAAATCAAGCGTGAAGCTGCCAAGATGCCATTTGCCACCAATTTGCAATATTTCAGAGCTGCAACGTTACTGGAGTATCGAAAAGCGCAAAGTGTACTATACTCAGGTACATGGCCAAGGTAGGGAAGGCTGAAAAACGACCACCTTTGAACAAGAAACATAAGATAAAACGTGAATACTGGGCCAAGAAATACCTTAAGACTGATTTTTCAAAGGTTTTATTGACTGAAGAAATGAGAGTGACTCTTGATGGGCCAGATGGATGAGCCAGAGGCTGGCTCAGTAAAGGGCAGAGAGCTCCACTCTGACTTAGATGCCAGCAAGGTAGAGGTGGGGTGCTGGTATGGGCTGGTATCACCAAAGATGAACTTGTGGGACCTTTTCAGGTTGAGGATGGAGTGAAGCTCAAATACCAGACCTACTTCCAGTTTCTGGAGAACAACTTCTTTAACCCCTTACCGACACAGACGTTGTACAATGTCCTGGGTTTGTGGTCGTTCCCGACACAGGACGTTGTACAACGTCCTGGCGTGTTTGAGCTGCTGCACCTCCTGTGAGCTGGGTCACTCAGGTGTCACAGTTGCTAATGCTCTGTGACAACCTGTAGTTGACCCCACAGGAAGTGGATTAACCCTCCACGTGCCCAGGACCCCTCTTATTGGCAGTGTAAAAGTGAAACTGCCGATCGGAAGGAATCATAGGAATTCACCCCTCCAGATCTGATTGAAGCTCTCCAATCAGATGTGGAGGGGCGGATCGGCAAGTGTCCTCCTCCTCCTCAGCCCCCTCCCACTCCATGACTTACAGGGGCCCCCCATGTCCCCCCCAACCGCCCGCCCACCTCTATTATTATGTGTATGCCGGCGGGCTGCACCCACGGGTGTGCTTGCCGGTCAGACTGTCTGGTCCCCTCCTGGCAGTACCCCCCAGGCAGCCCCCACCACCGGGCTCTGTGTCCTGGCTCCCCCTCACCTCTTCCAGCGGACTGCACACGCCGCTGCGCCCGCCGCTGCGCCTCCTCTGCCCCAATCGGTGGGCCCTGCCTCCTCTTCCCACCTCCTCTCCCAGCCTCCTCCTCCTCATCGGTGGATCGAGAGGGAGGTAACTATGTATGTATGTATGTATATATGAATTGATTGATGGATGGATGGATGGATGATGGATGGATGGCATGTCAAATAATTTGCTTGAGGTAGATGAGACTAAATTAGAAATTTTTGGCCAAAATCCAAACACCTATGTGTGGTTGAAAATTCACACTACACATCACTCTGTAAACACAGTATACACCATCACACATGGTGGCATCATCGAGCTATGGGGAGGAATTTCTTCAGCCGGGAATGGGAAATTGGTTAGAGCTGATGGGAAGATGGATAGCGCTTAATACAAGATAATCCTGGAGGAAAACCTGTTAGAGGTTTCTAAAGATTTGGGGTATAGATTCACCTTCAAGCAGGACATTGACCCTAACCATCCTGCCAGAGCTTCAATGGAATATATTAGATCTCAGCGTATTCATGTGTGTAAATGGCACAGTCACAGTCCAGGCCTAAATCCCATTGAGAATCTGTGATAAGACTTGAAAATTTCTGTTCACTGACGTCTCCATCCAATATCACTGAACAAGAACTATTTTGCAAAGAAGAATGGGGAAAACTGGTAGAGACATACACCAAAAGACTTGCACAAGTAATTACAGCGAAAGATGGTCGTACAAAGTATTTTCTAAGTGCGGCTGAATGTAAGCTTCAGATTTAAATTTTTGAAATATTTATAAAACTATGTTTTCTAAAACTATGAATCATTTCTTTTAGGCTGGCTTCACACTGGCGTTTGTGTCTGCATGCTGATGGCATGCAGACACAAACGCTGTCAAAACCAGTGTCTTTATGATGTGTCCGCAGCGGATAATGTCCGCCTGCGGACACATCACTAGGGAGCCCGGCAGCCAATCGGCGCTGTCCGGGGGCGGGCCGGAGGAGGAGTTCAGCGCCGGAGATCTCCTCCTCCCCGCCGCCGGTAAGCACCGGGACATGTCGGCGGGGAGTACAGCTGATCTGACAGCTGTTTGAATCTTCCCGCGCCGACACCGAGAGGAGATGTCGGCGCGGGAAGATTCAAACAGCTGTCAGATCAGCTGTACTCCCCGCCGACAGGTCCCGGTGCTTACCGGCGGCGGGGAGGAGGAGGACAGCAGTGGCTCAGCTGATCTCCCGGTGGTCGTCGGTGAGCTCCTGTGACATCACCGGCGGCCACCGGGAGATTTTTCAATGGGTCCGCAGCGTTCTCCAGCGCTGTCAAGCGCTGAACACCGCGGACCCATTGAAGACAATGCAGGTTTTGTGCGCTTGGGGACGCTTGCCGATTTTCCAAGCTCCCTGAGCGCACAAAAAATGCAACATGCTGCGTCCCGGGCGCGGATGCTGGACACCGGAAGGAGCAGATATCGTCCGCATCCGCACCCGAACGCAGCAAACGCGGGCACTATGCGTTCCTATGTTAAACATAGGAACCGCAGTGCGCATGCGTTTGACTGCGTATGGGAACGCAGCATACGCTGCTTTCCCATACGCAAATGTGAAGGCACCCTTACACTTGACAAATATTTGCCACTTTATGTTCGTGTATCACATAATATCTCAATAAAATGCGTGTACTCTTTAGATAATAAAACATAGTTTTTTCCCCCAAAATTGTGGGGAAAAAGGGGTGCATCTTACAATCTGAACATTGTTTTGCTTCTTTTTTGTTACCCAAGGGGGGTTGCGGTGGTGGAGTGAAGGTGCAGGACACAAGGTCCACGGAAGATGTGGTCAATGGGGCAAGACTATAGGGCGGGTCGCAGAGGTGTCGCAGCGATGTGCGCTGGTGGATGCCAGTTTCCATGTTCCTGCAGGCAATCTGACAGCTGTGCCTCGGCCTCTACCGCCCAGGACTTCCCGAAAATCACTACAGAAGCGAGGTATGTGCAGATCACACAGAGAAGAGATCTCGATCTGTGCATGCGCAGCCTCCACGACTATTTTTTGGACTTCCTGGGTGGTAGAGGCTGAGGCGCAGCTGTCAGCTTGCCGGCAGAAACATGGAAAATGGTGGCCGCCAGCGCACATTGCTGCGACACCTCCACAACACCCCCAAAATCTTGCACCTTCGCACATATCCTCCATTGACCCTGCGTCCTGCATCTTCTCTCCACCATCACAATCCACACAGGGGGGCCAAATACCAGGAAGTGGATGATATATACCATGATGGGGATCATGTATACCAGGATGGGAGACATATGTACCAGGATGGGGACATATATACCAGGATTGGAGACATATACCAGGATTAGAGACATATATACCACTATGGAAAACATATAGACCAGGATGGTGGAAATATACACCAGGATGGGAAACATATTTACCAGGATGGGGATCATATATACCAGGATGGGAAATCATACATACTGATTGTAAGACAGACACTGGCATTATAAGATTAACCCAATTTAACAGCAGAAATTATTTTTTTTCTCTTTTCTTTCATCATATTTGGGGAGCATTTTATTGCCCAGTTTGAGCTATAAAGCAAACAATATGGTAAATTTTAGCTTGTGAGTGTAATGTGCAGAAATGTGTAAAGGTTCACAGGGTATGAATTCTTTTTTAAGGCACTGTATGTATGTTAACACCACTAACAAGTGCTGGAGAAACTGTAAAGAAGGAGGCATATAACTCCATAAAGTCTGGAGATGTCCTAGATTAATTGCCAACCTAATGAGATTTTCATGTTACTCTCTAATGGATTGCAGAGGACAATTAATAAATCACCCCAACTAGTGCTATTATTTATTACCCCTAAGTAGATACCTCCACAACAGGACCTGGAACCTCTGCAATATAAACTCATATTGCAAATCAATACGGCAAACTAAGATTAATTTTTCACCATACAAACTTGCTCTATTGCTCTGCTTTATGTTACCTTGTTTTATTTACTTCATATTATTCTTTTACTCTGTTCTTTAAAATGTGAAAAACAGGGGGAGCCAGCACAGTCAGAAAAATACTGAAAAATACATTGCGTAAATACACATATTTCTTCCATACTGTACAAATATTGAGACATTTGGCAAAAAATGAATTAATCTTTTGAGCCATCCTGCCCTGGCAAGGCATTCTCAAATAGGGTGGTCCTACTCTAAATTTTTTTTATTTTTATTATGTCAGGCACCAAAATAAATATAAAGTGGACCATATAGAGCTAGCACTCACCTTCTGCATATCAGACCATGCTTCCAAGGTGTCAGGTCAGGTCTGTAAGTGCTGGTTTGGTGCAGTGAGGGTTAACTGTGAAAAGCCTTAACATTTGTGGTGTAGGCTGCTGGTGTGGGGGCCTCAGTTGCCTTTTATTTATTTTTCTCTTTTAAATGGGGACAGTGTTGTGTCATTGTCATATAAAGGTATGGATGAAGGCAGCTTTCTAAAACGAAGATATAAAACTTTAGTTAAAATTTTAATAAAAACTCTTGAAGAAGAACAGAAAACGTAGACGTGGAATAGCAGGACATAAGTGGTCAACATCTCTTAGACAGGTGTGCTAAGCTTTACACCACAACATACCACAACGTATTGTACAGATCTGTACCTGTACATACAAGGTATACATTTATTATGTGGCATGCAACATCACAGTTACTTGAAGAGAAACTGTCAAGTCCTTTATGCACCCAGAAGCACCAGCAGTTCTGTGCACCTATCAAAATTCCCTGCCTAACAGTCCCTTTGTGTATTTGCACACATACACATATCTGTAGAAAAAGGATATATAAAGTCTGTTTATGATGCACAAAATAGGGCTTTGATTAGTAGAGGGGGTGTTTCTTCACTGACTAGTTGGCCCACTTAGACTGTTATCACACCCCTAAATCTGGCATCTTTGCCAGCACTACACAAAGTCACAACTTTTTTCCCCTTACAGCATTGAACTTCTCTCAAGTTGGGTGCACTTGTCCCGGTTTCATAGAGGATCAGTGCACATGATGAGAAGTTGTCCGCACTTCTGATTATGCGCTCTTCAACTCTAAGAAGCCTGGGCTTATGCACCCAACTTCAAAGAGTGCAGATGACCGGAAATGTAGACGACTTCTGATCATGCAAAGTAAACCGGGTGTACATGTCCTGGCTTCAGAGAAGCTCAGTGCTGATGGGAAAAAATCTACCTGCATGTCCGCCTTTGAATAGCATTGTATAGCATATAGGTAAAGGTACCTGCTTTCATAAAGAACGTTATCACACCCACAGGTTTGTGATAGAATGCAAAGTAGGCCAAGTAGTCAGGGAACTAAAGTTCCCTCAACTAGTCGAAGCCTTATTTTGCATAATATAAATGACTTTAGAAATAATTTTCTAAAGATCTGTTTATGTATGTAAATACAGGAAGGGACTGTTAGGCAGGGATTATAGGTATGTGCTCACAACTGCTGGTGCTACTGGGGGTACAGAGAATCTGACAGCTTTCCATTAAGTGATCAGTTTACTCTATTGCTTTGTGTAATGCACAACTGTCTTGATTTGATAAATCTGCCCCATTGATTCTTTGTAGCAAGTTCATGAAGAAAATGAGTCAAAAGAATAAAGAATAGGAAAATTTAGGGATTCGAGTGACTGGTGGGATGTTACGATATGCAGTGGTTAATGGAAGGAAAACAGTTTCATGGGCACCAAAGTTTAGCCTCTATGTTTCAACATCACAGAAGAGCTACGGTATATTGGATTAAAACGTTTATGCTGTTTATAAAAATATATAATAAATGTCAGAGCCGACAGTGCATCAAAGATTGCTGAATATGAAACTATGCATTTGCTGAATGATGCGGATTAGTGATGGTCGAACCCACTGAGGTTCGGGTTCGGCAGACCAGACCAAACTTTTTTTAATGTCTGAGTTCGGGGCCGAACGTGACTCAAACTTGAGTCGAAACCCTGAACTCGGACTTTAAGTTATTACATGGGGATAGGGGAGCTGGAAAAGTGATAGCCAATTGTGGATTGGTATGCTATCAAAGCAGTTTTAAAGTGGTACCAAGAATTAGATAGGATATATAAAAAACTATCTTTATTGTACAAATATAAAATCTTCACATTCAAAACGTAACAAAAAGGGGGGTGAGACCTACAAAACTTATAACCTACAAAGGTTTTTGCACCAAGAACTATCCCTATGATGTCCACTGCCTAGCAATGGAGGTTTATCAATGTAGGTTAGGGTGCCCCCATACCACGTCGGCTAGCCCTATGGATAACCCTGGGGTGATATAAGTTCATATGGTATGCAAATGTCTTCCGGTCTAGTTCACTTAACGTAGTAGTATGACTCAGGAATTTATTGGAGGTCAAAGGGTAGATAAAATTTCTCCAGCTGCTTGATGCTTTTCTCCCCTACCAGTCATCAGAAGGTTCATCAGAAGGAGGGCGAAAGACCCTGATTGCCTGTGAGAAAAGTCAAAGGGTATAAGTATTATAACACATATTTTGCCACCATCAATTATACCAATATTCGCATATTTACCGTATATACTCGGGTATAAGCCGAGTTTTTCAGCCCAAAAATTGGGCTGAAAAGTCCCCCCCTCGGCTTATACGCGAGTCACTGTATACTGTATACATTGTATACAGTATACAGTCACCCCCCCATCAGTATACAGGCCCCCCCCTTACTGGCCGCAATCCTGTAAAAGAATACATTAGTATACTTATCCCTGCCTCTGTCCCGCTGCCTCTGTCCCGCCGCCGCCATCGCGCTCCTCCGGCTTCATCCGTCTTCTTCCGGCTTCCTCCGGTGGGCGCAGGCAATGACTTCATTGTCTGCGCGCCAGAGGAGGAAGCCGGAAGACGCTGGATGAAGCCGGAGGAGCGCGATGGCGGCGGCGGGACAGCAGCAGCAGGACAGCAGCAGGGATAAGTATACTAATGTATTCTTTTACAGGATTTCGGCCAGTAAGGGGGGGAGCCTGTATACTGATGGGGGGGCCTGTATATACCACTGGGGCTGCTGCTGTATACTACCACTGGGGCTGCTGTATACTACCACTGGGGCTGCTGTATACTACCACTGGGGCTGCTGTATATACCTCTGGGGCTGCTGTATACTACCACTGGGGCTGCTGTATATACCTCTGGGGCTGCTGTATACTACCACTGGGGCTGCTGTATATACCTCTGGGGCTGCTGTATACTACCAAGGGGGCTGCTGTATACTACCACTAGGGCTGCTGTATACTACCACTGGGGCTGCTGTATACTATCTTTGGGGCTGCTGTATACTACCACTGGGGCTGCTGTATATACCTCTGGGGCTTCTGTATATACCTCTGTGGCTTTTGTATACTACCACTGGGGCTGCTGCTGTATATACCTCTGGGGCTGCTGTATACTACCACTGGGGCTGCTGTTGTATATACCACTGGGGCTGCTGCTGTATACTACCACTGGGGCTGCTGTATATACCTCTGGGACTGCTGTATACTACCACTGGGGCTGCTGCTGTATATACCACTGGGGCTGCTGCTGTATACTACCACTGGGGAGGCTGCTGTATACCACACTGCTGGGGGCTGTATACTTGTGCTGGGGTCCATCCTCGGCTTATACACGAGTCAATAGGTTTTCCCCGGTTTTGGGGGCAAAAGTAGGGGGGTCGACTTATACACGGGTCGGTTTATGCACGAGTATATACGGTATATAAATCCCAGGTAAAGTAATATCTAAAAATACCTTGACCAAACCAGGGGATGTATGGGACACTGATCCTACATATATTCTAGATGCAACGATTGTTCAATAATCAAGATAGGGTGCAGGCAAAGAAAGGGCTGAAGCAAAATAGGGTGTATAAAATATATTTTTTATCGATACCAGGATAAAATTTGATGGAATTAAAAAATAAAGTGCACAAAAATGGGTTTCCCTGTATAAATACAATAATAAAAAATACAGATGAGCACTATGTCCATTTTTTAATTATTTATTTTTAAAGTACTATGCTGTCAGTCAATAGGTGAGGGACCCAACAGCCCATCAAAGATGCTTTCACTGAGAATGGGCATCTGTGATTTGCTGTTGGAGTAACCAGATATCAGCCCATACATTCTTGTATCTACATGCTAGATTCTATAGGCTGATTCCAGATTACTCCAACAGCCAATCAAAGATGCCCATTCTCTATTACAGCGTCTGTGATTGGCTCTTGGGCCTCTCTGCAATGATTATCCAGGAAGTTAATAAGTGGCCCAGAAGTACAAGCGGTGGGACACTGGTATGTGTAATCATGCTGTTTAATTACTATTTTCTTTCTACAGGGTGGGCGATTTATATGGATGCACCTAAATAAAATGTGAATGGTTGGTGATATCAACTTTCTGTTTGTGGCACATTGGTATATGGGAGGGGGAAAACTTTTCCAGATGGGTGGTGACCATGGCGGCCATTTTAAAGTCGGCCATTTTGGATCCAACTTTATTTTCTTCAATGGAAAGAGAGTCATGTGACACATCAAACCTATTGAGAATTTCATAAGAAAATCAATGGTGTGCTTGATTTTAACGTAACTTTATTCTTTTATGCGTTATTTACAAGTTTATGACCACTTATAAAACCCCTGCTGATCGATATTCAGCTTGATAAAAGGATTCAAGGCATTACACTAGGAGTAACACATCATAAAACGGCTGCCTTCGCAGACGATTTACTTATATTCATGACTAATCCTCTTAAAAGTTTCCCCCCCTTAATAAAACTACTTGACAACTACAGTACCCTCACCAATTTTAAAATAAATACATCAAAGTCGGAAGCCTTAGACCTGAACGTCCCACTACCAATCCTATCCAGATTAAAAACCATGTACACGTTCTCATGGCCCAAAACGCATATCACCTATCTAGGCATAAAAATTAGCAGATCTCATAAAGCTCTTTTCTCCCTCAATTACCCCCCTTTATTAGACAGAGTAACTGCCACTATGAAAACTTGGCGTGACCCTTTCTTATCCTGGATGGGTCGTAAGAATATCCTCAAAAGCCTTATCCTACCCAAATTTACTTACCTTTTCTCTATATTACCGATACATGTCCCAAATGCTTATTTACGCAAGGTCAACTCTCTCTTTTACACTTATATTTGGAAACATAAAAGACACCGCTTAAATTTCCGCACTCTCTCTCTCCCAAAAATAAAAGGAGGCATGGGCGCACCTGATATCAGAATTTATTATCACTCAGCAGTTTTATCACGTTCTATTGATATCATACGAAACACACAAAGCAAATTATGGATCGATATAGAAAACACACTATCCCCACAGCTCCTCCGCCCCCTCCTACTAACGCATTACAGAACCAAATTGTCTGAACGCCAACATAATCCTCTTACAAACACACTCCTACGAATTTGGACCAATATGCATACTTACCTCCTACCCCCATCGACTCCTCTCCTTACCCTGTTGGATATACTAACGGGATCGAGCCTGCTATACAAACCTAGCAAATATCGCACCGGATTACTAGCCAACCTAACAGCAGACCGACTATACACAGACGGAGCACTTCTCTCGTTACCTAATCTACACAAAATACCAGGCCTCGAATCTATTAATTTTCTCCAATATAAGACTCTACAATCCCTCCTACACAACATCCGATTCAATACGGCACTCACCCGCAGTCCCACAGCATTTGAAACGCTCTGCGCTAGACAGATCAGACCTACTAAGATCCTCTCTACCATTTACCAAAGCATTTTGGATAGAGATATACCCATGAAAAGAGCCTATATACATAGTTGGGAAAAAGATTTGGGTTATCAGTTCTCCCCTCAGCAGATTTCACACATCTACACCCACTCACACGGACCGACTAAATGCATCAAGGTACAAGAGAACTCCTACAAAATTCTCTCCCGCTGGTATACTGATCCGCAGAGAACACACAAATGGAAGACACAATTCCCTGCGAATTGCTGGCGCTGTGGTGATGCGAACGGGAACTACATCCACCTTTGGTGGCATTGTCCATCCCTGATCCCCTACTGGAACCTGACGACACACTTGATCAGAGATGTGACTAAACGAAATATCATGCTATCCCCTGAAGTAGTACTGCTGAATCTAGCCCTAGACGCATCCCATAGTGAGTTCTCTGTTTTGATATACACAATACTGGCTGCAGCGAAACTTCTCTTACCAACAGTTTGGGGATCTCCCCAAATTCCGACTCTTCAGTCGTTAATTGATAAAACTGACCAACTGTATCTAGTAGCGAAACTGGCTGCCTCAGTGAACCACACACAGGCGTCTGTCCGCAACCATTGGCGAGCCTGGGAACTCTTCAAAAAGATGCTTATAGTACCTTAATCTAGACCCCCTTCCGCCTCACCAGAAATCCTCTAGACCCCGCCTCGTGACCCGCCTTCCCCTTTCCTCTCTCCCCTTCTCACCTACTATACTCGCTCCTGCTCTCTTAGATAACCTCTCTTTATCATTTATTTCCTCTCCTTCTTATGCTTAATTCTTTTTTTTCTTTCTCTTTTTTGTTCTTTTTCTAGATAGTTTGACAATAACCGTATTTAAAAATATGTCTGGAAATATCTAATCATTTTCAATTGATTGTCCCAAACTGAAATCTTCTGTTTCTATAATTATCTGTTTACCATGCTTATATCTTGTGAAATAATAAAAAGAATTTTTGAAATGAAATGAAATGACCACTTATAAAATGTGTTCAAAGTGCTGCCCATTGTGTTGTCAATGCAACCCTCTTCTCCCACTCTTGACTCACAGATAGTGACACCGCAGAAGAAATGCTAGCACAGGCTTCCAGTATCCGTTGTTTCAGATGCTGCCCATCTTGTATCTTCACAGCATAGACAATTGCCTTCAAATGAGTGATGTGACAAAATTTTTTGTGAATGGTGAAGTTAACAAACAAAACCAGCGCTATTGGCCTGACACTAACCCACAGTGGATAGATCCTTCCAAGACTGTTGAAACACAAAAATTGATGGTATGGTGTGATATATGGGGTACAAAGATAGTGGGGTCATTTTTCATCAATGAAAACCTCAATGCCTCTGGATATCTGAAATTGCTACATGATGATGTGTTGCCCTCTTTATACACTGAAGATGGCACGTTCCCTGAGTTTTTCCAATAAGATGGAAAAACCTCAATGTCACTGGATATCTGAAATTGGTACATGATTCAGTTATCCAGTGGCATTGAGGTTTCCATTGATGAAGAATGGTCCCACAATCTTTGTACCCCATATACCACACCATACCATCAATTTTTGTGTTCCAACAGTGCTTTAGGCTTCAATGCTGTAAAGATTCGAGATGTGCAGCATCTGAAACAATGTATACTGGAAGCCTGTGCTAGCATTTCTTCTGCGGTGTTGCTATCAGTGTGTCCAGAGTGGGAGAAGAGGGTTGCATTGACAATCCAACACAATGGGCAGCACTTTGAACACATTTTATAGGTGGTTATAAACTTGTAAATAACTCATGAAAGAAAAATGTTATGTTAAAACCAAGCACACCATTGTTTTTTATGAAATCTTCATTACGTTTGATGTGTCACATGACCCTCTTCCCATTGAAACAAATAAAGTTGGATTCAAAATGGCCAACTTCAAAATGGCCAGCATGGCCACCTCCCATCTGGAAACGTTTTCCCCTCCCATATACTAATGTGCCACAAACAGGAAGTTGATATCACCAACCATTCCCATTTTATTTAAATGGCCCACCCTGTATTTGCAGCTCCCCCGCTCCCGAACTGAACCTGAACTGTTAGGCCAGGGTTCCACATGAGCCCTCAGTCAGTTTTTGGCTTCAGTTTTGTCATTTTTTTTTTCTAAGTCCAAAAACTGACAGAAAAACGCATTGGGTGTAATAAACACCCTGTGCGTTTTTCTCTGGAGCTCAAAACATTGCCCTGTCCGTTTTTGAGCCAAAAACGCAGTAAACAGCGTTTTTGGCATCAGTTAAAAAACGCATGCGTTTTTTTTAACATGGGGCCCTATGGGAAACGCATGCGCAAACGCATGCCATATTTGGCACTTGCGTTTGCGCATGCGTTCGCGCATGCGTTTTTTTAATGAAAAGTCCAAAAACGTTCAGGAGTGCAGGAGACACAAAAAGCACCCTATAAAAAACGGATTGGTGATGAAAAGGACTTCCAAAAACGGATTTCTATGTGTGACCCCAGCCTTACACGGACATCCAGGTAAGTCCACGTTCGGGCTCTGTGCCCAAACACAAGGTGTTCTGTACGGACCCCAAACTTTACAGTTCGGGTTAGCCCATAACTAGTGCCGATTGCTAAAAGGGCCTTCAATAGACAATTTGACTATTGAGAAATAGAAGGTGACATGTTCTGTTGAACAATGTACTTTAACATTCTGAGGACAGCTGAGTTTACTTCATTACCTGGGAAATAGATGTAATCTGAATTGCCTTTCAGTAGGAAGTCAAGCCATTAGAGGGGAGGTGACACATATAATATTGGTTTGCTTGGAAAGTCAGGTTCTGGTGTTCATGTGAATGTGACATGTACCTCAAACCAAAGCATGGTTGCAGATTTCATGGTGGCATACCTTAATAGCAGAGGCTTCTTTGAGCAGGAAAATGCTCTTGCCACACTACAGATCTTGTTTCGGTATTTTTTTAAGAAACATAATGAACAGATCAAAAAATTAGCAATTGTCTGCTTGTCTATAAAAAGAATTTGTAGCTCTGTTTTAACATAATGTGTCTGTCTTCTCTGTTAAAGATATACTAAAGGGGTTGTTGGTGTTGCAAATAGCAAACTGAGTGATGCCCACCTTATTCAGCTCCAGCACTGCCTCTCTGCTGTTTCTCCAGTCTTGTGGACAAAATTTTAGAAGTCTCTATGGAGCGCTAAGGATGACAGCATAAGGATGTTTGAGCAGAAATTACCAAACCTTCATTAATATTCCTCCTGCAAGCTCCACAACACGTTTTGACGGTGCATGAGACTGTCTTCATCAGGTGGTTGTTTCTCCAGTCTTTGTTGACAAGCTACTGTGATGATGTCTTCATTACACCTCGCCTGACCTCTGGAGCCTATCACTGGGCACTGTAACTACAGCGTTAGGCTAGGGTCAGATTAACGTTTTTAGATGCGCCCCGGAGGGTCATGCTAAAAACTTAGACTTCAGCAGCAATAATGCGGTGCTAGCGCTGCCAATACTTTCCTATGGAGATCCCGCCCCTAACGTAGCTCCAACATCGGTATCTGACGGAAATCTCGTGTTATTTTCTAACGCGAGAAAATACACGCTCCGCAGAGACTTTGATTGCATTAGGAAATAACCTACATGTCGGTGTTGGAGCCACGGTAAGGCCCAGGTGTCGATAGGGTAACACTGGCAGCGTTAACATTGCACTACGCTGGCGGTAGCACCGCGTTTATGCTGCCAAAGTCTAGTGCAACCCCCCTGAGGGCGCCGGAAACGTTAATGTGGCCCTAGCCTTATAGACAGCGAAAACTGATATTACCTAAGCAATTGGCCACAGTGGTCACATCATGCACAATAGTGATGGCATCAATGCAGCAGCTTGTCTACAATAACTGTGAACAACGGAGGAGAGGCAGCTCTGGAGAAGGGGAATGTGAATATACATGAGTTTGTCATTTCCAAAATCTGTATCCTTATGAAAAATATATCCTAGACAACCCCTTTAAGAAATTAAAACACAATTTTGGACCCAATTTTTTTTCTTGAATAAAAAGATGAAAATGTATATTCTGCATCATCTGATTAAGATATGTAAATTGACACAATACAGTAATGCTGATTACCAAAATCTGGGGACTTTACAGATTATTTTGCTCACTCCGGTATAAAAAACTGGTGATGCAAGATAAGTCAAGGAGCGTTTCCCAAATTCTACGTGCCCTCTCATGTTTTCAAATCCAATTTGGCTTCCAAATGAAATATTTAGACTATCATCGCAGAGCCAGATAGCGCATTAGCATAAACACAAAGTCCATTTCATAAAACATTACTGAAGTAGAACTTAATATAACGTAATAGGATTTTTATTAAAAATAAAAAGGAAGTTGTGATAACATTTCATTTTATACAATCTGAAAAATGGAATTATTATTATTTTTTTTAATCCCTAATCACAGAGAGACGCAGTAATGCAGTTTTGACATATTTCTTTAAAATCAAATTAAATAAATGTATCCGTGCAGATGCACATGTTGCCAAGCATGACTAATAGTATTACTGCTATGATTCTGCACATTTTAATTGTTTATCGTTTTATGTAAAGCTACAAAACACCAAATTATACCCAGCATTATGTGCAAAGGATGTCTTCAGTATAAATGGTGTACTTATATATGTAAAAGTCGACTTAAAGACATTAGTAGATAACTTTGGTAAACCAGCACACCTCTCTATACTGTTTAGTGCCTTATGATTAATACTTGCAGATCAGCAGTTACCGTATATACTCGTGTATAAGCCGACCCGTGTATAAGCCGACCCCCCTACTTTTGCCCCCAAAACCTGGGAAAACCTATTGACTCATGTATAAGCTGAGGGTGGACCCCAGCACAGGTATACAGCCCCCAGCAGTGTGGTATACAGCAGCCCCAGAGGTATATACAGCAGCCCCAGTGGTATATACAGCAGAAGCCCCAGTGGTTAGTATACAGCAGCCCCAGAGGTGTATACAGCAGCCCCAGTGGTAGTATACAGCAGCCCCAGAGGTATATACAGCCCCAGTGGTACTATACAGCAGCCCCAGTGGTAGTATACAGCAACCCCAGTGGTAGTATACAGCAGCCCCAGTGGTAGTATACAGCAGCCCCATAGGTAGTATACAGCAGCCCCAGAGGTATATACAGCCCCAGAGGTATATACAGCAGCCCCAGAGGTATATACAGCAGCAGCCCCAGTGGTTAGTATACAGCAGCCCCAGAGGTGTATACAGCAGCCCCAGTGGTAGTATACAGCAGCCCCAGAGGTATATACAGCAGCAGCCCCAGTGGTTAGTATACAGCAGCCCCAGAGGTGTATACAGCAGCCCCAGAGGTATATACAGCCCCAGAGGTATATACAGCAGCCCTAGTGGTGTATACAGCAGCCCCAGAGGTATATACAGCAGCAGCCCCAGTGGTTAGTATACAGCAGCCCCAGAGGTGTATACAGCAGCCCCAGTGGCAGTATACAGCAGCCCCAGAGGTATATACAGCCCCAGTGGTATTATACAGCAGCCCCAGTGGTAATATACAGCAGCCCCAGTGGTAGTATACAGCAGCCCCAGTGGTAGTATACAGCAGTCCCAGAGGTAGTATACAGCAGCCCCAGAGGTATATACAGCCCCAGAGGTATATACAGCAGCCCTAGTGGTGTATACAGCAGCCCCAGAGTTATATACAGCAGCAGCCCCAGTGGTTAGTATACAGCAGCCCCAGAGGTGTATACAGCAGCCCCAGTGGTAGTATACAGCAGCCCCAGAGGTATATACAGCCCCAGTGGTACTATACAGCAGCCCCAGTGGTAATATACAGCAGCCCCAGTGGTAGTATACAGCAGCCCCAGTGGTAGTATACAGCAGCCCAGAGGTAGTATACAGCAGCCCCAGAGGTATATACAGCCCCAGAGGTATATACAGCAGCCCTAGTGGTGTATACAGCAGCCCCAGAGGTATATACAGCAGCCCTTAGGTAGTATACAGCAGCCCCAGTGGTGTATACAGCAGCAGCCCCAGGGGTGTATACAGCTGCAGCCCCAGGGCTGTATACAGCAGCAGCCCCAGGGGTGTATACAGCAGCAGCCCCAGGGCTGTATACAGCAGCAGCCCCCGGAGGTATACAGGCCCCCCCATCATGATCCAGGGCCCCCCCCTTGTGCGGCAAACCTGTAAAGTAAAATCATACTTATCACTGTCCCGTGCTGTCCCGCCGCTTGCCGACATCACGATCCCGGGCTTCATTCCACGTCTTCCGGCTT
>JARQOC010000001.1:61518104-61549054 GCA_033576535.1 Allobates femoralis
GCCACACACACACAGACACAATCCACGCACACAGACACAAGCAACAGACACAAGCCACACACACACACATTCCACACACACACACAACACACAAACAAAATGCCAAACACATGCACAGGCCACACACACAGACACAAGCCACAGACACAGAAAACACATGCCACAGACACAGAGACTCATGCCACACACACAAGACACAAGCCACACACACACAGACACAAGCCACACACACAGACACAAGCCACAGACACAGACACAAGCCACACACACACACATTCCACACACACACACAACACACAAATAAATGCCAAACACATGCACTGGCCACACACACAGACACAAGCCACAGACACAGAGACACATGCCACAGACACAGAGACACATGCCACACACACAGACACAAGCCACACACACACACAAGCCACACACACAGACACAGACACAAGCCCACACACACACACACACATTCCACACACACACACACACACACACACAAAATAAATGCCAAACATATGCACAGGCCACACACACAGACACAAGCCACAGATACAAAGACACATGCCACAGACACAGAGACACATGCCACAGACACAGAGACTCATGCCACACACACAGACTCAAGCCACACACACAGACACAAGCCCAGACACACAATCCACGCACACACACAACACACAGATAAATGCCAAACACATGCACAGGCCACACACAGAGACACATGCCACAGACACAGAGACACAAGCCACACACACACACAGAGACACAAGCCACATACACATACACAAGCCACACACACAGACACAAGCCACACACACAGACACAAGCCACAGACACACAATCAATGCATACACACAACACACAGATAAATGCCAAACACATGCACAGGCCACACACACAGACACACATACACCCACACATGTATTCACAGACACACATTTATATACACATATACACACTGTACACACACACCCGCACACACATATATATACAGACACACACATATATACACAGACACACACACATATATACACACATATATACACACACACACTTATATAAACATATACACACTGTACACACACACACCCCACACACATATATATACATATATACACACACACATTTATATACACGTATACATACTGTACACACCTATATATACACAGACACACATTTATATACACACTGTACAGCCCCCACACACATATATAAATACACACATATACACACTGTACGCATATATATACACACATACACAATGTACACACACACACACATAAACAGACAGACACACACATACATATACACACTGCACACACACATATATACACACAGACATATAAGCACAGATTTACACATATGCACACATACACACATATTAGCAGTGTTTTGTTCTTTCCTTACCAATGATGATCTTCTCTGAGTCTGGAGGGAAGAAAAGTGCAGGGCGGCTGTGTGACATCACAGGAGACTGGGGCAGTGTTTCCTAACTGTGATGTGGCTGGGCACATGGAAAGTACGCAGTGCCAGCCCGAGCAGCCCATCCCCCCTTCCCCCTGCACTCTAGCCCCCTCCCTCCTCCCTCATCACAGAAAGGAGATAAGCGATGCTCTGCAAGCTGCAGTTTGGAGAGCATCGCATACTAATTAGCCATGTGGTGGCCTTCCTGGTCTCTTCTTGGGTGGGGGGCACCTGCCCCCCCCCTGCCCCACGCTGGGTACGCCCATGCATGCATTCATTCTTATCTATTTTTCTATGAGTTCTTCTCAGCGGTGAAAAAAATTCCTTCCTGACCCCAAATATGACAATCAGATCAAATCCCAGGTAAATAGCTAATAGGATGACGACAGCTTCCAGACCTGTGCCTCAGCAACACAAAACTCCATTACAGGGCACTAGACTGTGGAGGAGACAACAAGCTGGGACCCTATTTCCAAAGATGATGTCCTCCACCCAACTCTCAAAAAAGCTGTTGGGTCTTCAGGAGAGATGGGTAGTCGAGCTAGGCTATCAGACGGTCACCTTTGGTGTGATCATCCTACGGTTCAATGCAATATGTAAACATATCCTTAGACTAAGCATTCACTCCATCATTAATAAAGCAAACACACACATATATTATGTAGAGATGGGCAGTCGAGCTGGGATATCAGACGATCATCTCTGTGGATGCTGTGCCATCGTCCTATGGTTCTGTGGTACCACATGTGTCCTGGAGAGGACAGATACTTACCTGGACTTCTTACCTTTGTGCTTTCAGGATCTAAAAACAAAATGATTCCGGTTCAGAACTTTGTCCTTTCTATTCTATTGGTGATGTAACAGAATGTTGGTGTAATACATGGGTTATGTGTGGGCTCCTGGTGTAATACAGGGGCTATGTGTGGGGGATCCTAATGTAATACTGGGGCTATGTGTGGGCACCTAATCTAATACAAGGTCTATATGTGTGTCCTGGTGTAATACAGGGGCTATGTGTGGGCTCCTGGTGCAATACAGGGTGTATGTGTGGGCTCCTTGTGTTATACAGGGGCTATGTGTGGGGGATCCTAATGTAATACAGGGGCTATGTGTGGGCTCCTTGTGTTATACAGGGGCTATGTGTGAGATCCTTATGTTATACAGGGGCTATGTGTGGGCTCCTTGTGTTATACAGGGTCTATGTGTGGGCCCATTGTGTTATCCAGGGGCTATGTGTGGGCTCCTTGTGTTATACAGGGTCTATGTGTGGGCTCCTTGTGTTATACAGGGTCTATGTGTGGGCTCCTTGTGTTATACAGGGGCTATGTGTGGGCTCCTTGTGTTATACAGGGGCTATGTGTGGGCTCCTTGTGTTAACCAGGGTCTATGAAGGGGCTCCTGGTGTAATACAGGGGCTATGTGTTGGCTCCTGGTGTAATACATTTCACTTACATCAAGATACAAAGATTAAATGATAGTATAGGATCTGTAACGCTAATAACTTTTTTGTGTATTAATACTTATATAAATATTTAATATCATCTGTATTAAAACAAAAACGGTGCCCTTCCCCCATTATAATAAATCTATCTACTGCGTGATACACCCTAATAGTGGAGAGCTCCCTACCTGGACTTGTCCTCTCCGGCTGTCAGGTCCAAGTGGCACAAGCTGGCTCCGGAGCAGATCTCTGCACATTCTATATCATCTGTGATGTCATTCAGAGTCTATGATGATGTCATCATAACTGCCTGATACTGTACTCGCTCCAACATGGTGAATGTGAATATAAATTAGTTCCATAAGGGGATCACAGTATTTGATCATTGTGGAAGATTCCTTTACAGGGGTTGTCCGGTGAACGTATCCACGAGTTTTTTTTAACCCCGTCATCCCTGGGCGATTTTACATCTATTGTTTTGTCCTCCTCTTCTTCCAAGAGCCATAACTTTTTTATTTTTCTGTCAATATAGACATATGGGGGCTTGTTTTTTGCGGGACGAGTTTTACTTTTGAACAAAATAATTTATCTTAGCATATAGTGTACTGAAAAGCAGAAAAAAGTTCCAAGTGCGATGAAATTGCAAAAAAGTGCAATTACACTTTTTTTTAGTTTTTTTATTCACCATGGTCACTAGATGGTAAAACTGACGTGATGGTATAATGCCTCAGGTCTGTACGAGTTTGTAGATACCAAACATGTTACTTTTATTGTTATCTAAGTGGTGAAAAAAATTCTGAAGTTTTTAAAGAAAAAGAATTCTGAATTTGCACCATGTTCCGCGCCCTGCAGCGTTCTCAGTTTTCGGGATCTGGGGCTGTGTGACGGCTTATTTTTTGTGTCTTGAGCTGACGTTTCTAATGATACTGTTTTTGGGTAGATGTGATGTTTTGATCGCCCGTTATTGTATTTTATCGCAATGTTGCAGCAAGAAAAAAACGTCATTTTGGAGTTTGGACTTTTTCCTTCTACGCAGTTTACCGATCTGATTGATTTTATATTTTGATAGATCGGGCGTTTCTGAATGCGATGATACCAAATATGTGTGTTTTTTAATTTTTTTTAAATAGCTTTCTTTTCAATGAGGCAAAAGGGGGATGTGATTTGAAATTTTATTTTACATAATTTGAAAAAAAAATGTTTTTCTTTATTTTACATAGCCCACTAGGGGGCCTCAGTAATCCACTATCCGTTGACTTCTCTTGTCTTCCGATGAGCTGCTGCTCATCAGAAGACACGGGAAATGGTCACTTCCTGCCGATGATGTCACTGGGTCATCGCCAGCAGGAAGTGAATCAGAACAGCTTCTGAGGTCATTACAGGACCCTGGGATGTCCAGGTAAAGCATTGAGTTCCCGTGATCGCATCAGGGGACCTCCGATACCAGTGAGGAACGGCGCGATCCCGACCGTGGTGCTTTGGTTCGTGCTGTCAGTGATCTCTGATCCGATCGGTGCTCTTAGCTACACATCACAGCTGATGAGACCAGCTGAGATGTGGGAGGAGAATGTGAGCTCCCGCGTGAGCTCGCATTAGGGGGTGGGAAATGACCAAGGACGTGCCATTACGTCCTTGGTCGTGAAGGAGTTAATCACTGCTTATGCTTGAGCACCAGTCCATCCATTTACTATGTGGTGGCCTTTGGAGAATGAATGGAGTGTCCGTTGTTCGCTCAACTTTTGGCTCCACCTTGAAACAGGATTAAAAGTGCCCCATCCATGATAAAACCTCCCCAATCTGCTGCCCAGTGTGGAACGCCCCCTGATCAGGACGTTATTACCCCTTCTGTGATGAGACTGCCATTCACTGAGAAGCCGCTTTAAACCCCTTCACGATGAAAGGTGTATATGTATGCCATAGGCTGCCTCACTCCCATTGATGCGAGCTCACGAGCTAAGCTCGCCCTATTCCCTGCACATGACAGCTGATCTGATCAGCTAACATGTGCAGCTCACAGCGTTAACCCTTTAGATCGCATAGTGCGTTCTAAAGCACTGCAGCAGTGGTTGCACGTTCCCCTCCAGCATGGGTGGCCCTCTGATGTGATCAAGCGGCCTTGATGTGCCATGAAAACGCGTGGTCGGCTGATGACCCCAGATACTATCCTGCTCACCTCCCCCCAGCGATGCCCGAGTAACGTCACCGGCAGAAAGTGATCATTTGTCCTGAAGCCTCTAAACATAACACAAACGATCAGTCCGTGCAGTGCTGAGGCCCCCTAGGGTGGGCCATTTATATGGTTGCACTTAAAGAAAATGGGAATGGTTGGTGATATCAACTTCCTGTTTGTGGCACATTAGTATATGGGAGGGGTGAAACTTTACCAGATGGGTGTTGACCACGGCGGCCATTTTGGAGTCGGCGATTTTTGATCCAACTTAATTTTTTTCAAAGGGAGGAGGATCAAGTGACACATCAAACTTATTGAAGATTTCATAAGAAAAACAATGATGTGCTTGGTTTTAACATAACTTTATTCTTCCCTGAGTGAATTACAAGTTTATGACCACTTACAAAATATGTTCAAAGTGCTGCCCATTGTGTGGGATTGTCAATGCAACCCTCTTCTCCCACTCTGGACACACTGATAGCAACACCGCAGAAGAAGTGCTAACACAGGCTTCCAGTATCCATTGTTTCAGATGCTGCACATCTCTTATCTTCACAGCATAGACAATTTCCTTCATATGACCCCTAAAGATAAAAGTCTAAGGGGGTCAGATCAGGAGACCTTGGAGGCCATTCAACTGGTCCACAATGACCAATCCACTTTCCAGGAAACTGTTAAGGGGGTGTCACACGCGTCAATGTCGTCAGCGATCTGATCGCTGACGACATTGACGGCTGATCGCTGGTGAGCTGTCACACAGACAGACTCACCAGCGATCAATTGACCAGAGACATCATGGAAACGATTTAAATATCGTTTCCACGATGTCCTGCTCCCGCTGCCAGCCTGCTGGAAGCGGGAGCAGCCTGGTCTCCAAGGTACACTGCGGGTAACTAGGCAGCGCGCGCTGCCTAGATACCCGACGTGTACCTTAGTTACCAGCCTCCTCCGCTCACCCGGTGAGCGGAGGAGGCTGGTAACTAAGGTACACAGTCGGGTATCTAGGCAGCGCGCGCTGCCTAGTTACCCGCAGTGTACCTTGGATACCAGCTCCCAGCGCTTGTGACAGGCGCTGGGAGCTGGAATATCGCTAGTCCTGGTGTCACACGCAGCGATGCTGCGTGTCCACCGGGCGACAATCGCCAGGTTTCAGAGCTGGTTCTGAAACCTGGCGATCATCAACCAGCGATTTATCGCTGGTTGATGCAGTATGTCACACGCGTCAATATCGCTGCAACGTCACGTGCAGTCGATATCGTGCAGGCGATATTGACGCGTGTGACACCCCCTTTAGTGTAGGAATGCTCGGACCTGACACCCATAATTTGGTGGTGCATCATCTTGTTGGAAAAACTCAGGGAACGTGCCATCTTCAGTGCATAAAGAGGGCAACACATCATCATGTAGCAATTTCAGATATCCAGTGGCATTGAGGTCTCCATTGATGAAGAATGGCCCCACTATCTTTGTACCCCATATGCCACACATACCATCAAGTTTTGTGTTCCAACAGTCTTGGAGGGATGTAGCTAATATCTGCGGAAGGGATGTTGGACTGATGCCATTATCCAGTGACATGCGGCGAGTGCTACGCTGTGGGCTCTTGCTGAATGAAGCTAGGACAGACACTAATGTTTCTTCATTAGTGACAGTTTTCATGCGTCCACTTTTCTGCAAATCCAACACTGAACCTGTTTCACAAAATTTGGCAACCAGTTTGCTAACTGTAGCATGGGAGATGGGTGGTATCGTAGGGTGTATTGCATTGAAATCTGCTGCAATGACATGGGTACTGCGTTCACCAGGCATCAACACAATTTCTATCCACTCCTCACGTGTTAACCTCAGCAACATGTCAATGGCTTTAAACAAGGAGAAACTTGTAAATAACTCATGAAAGAATAAAGTTACGGTAAAACCAAGCATACCATTGTTTTTCTTATGAAATTGTCAATAATTTGATGTGTCACATGATCCTCTTCACATTGAAAAGAATAAAGTTGGATCCAAAATGGCCGACTTCAAAATGGCCGCCATGGTCACCACCCATCTGGAAAATTTTTCCCCCTCCCATATACTAATATGCCAGAAACAGAAAGGTGATATCACCAACCATTCCCACTTTATTTAGGCGCTTCGTAAATGGCCCACCATGTATATTATATATATATATATATATATATATATATATATATATATATATATATATACTAGCTGTGAGCCCGATTCTAAAGAATCGGGAGTCTAGAATCCGTATTTCCTTTATTTAAAAATAGTTTTAACTAATAATCCAATAATTCCATGATATCTTTCCATCAACTACATGTAATTGTATGGTTGATATCATTTTGGAAAATTGAACTATTATGATGTAAGGGTCTTGGAGCACAAAGTAACAATACTTGTTAATGTGTCAATAGCTTGATTTGACAAATCAATATTGATATTCTGCGTATTAGCCAGTTTGTGTCAGCCCACCAATCGCATCAAGATGCCCTTACGTCTGGTGGGTCCTAATCTAACTAATTCCGAATTATGAATATTTTGATTTATTTAACAGCAGCATTTTTCATCTATTTAAAAAGGATGTAGATGTAAAAAATAAAATTTCCACACCTGACACCTAAGGAGTTACCGTCAACAGACTTGCAGCAATTTCCATAACACAACTAAGGAATTTGCAGTAAACTTGCGGTAAATGGAGCAAACATGGCTACGGCAGATGCAGGAAGTACAGCCACTAACAAACCACAGGTCACTGCAGTTATTGTGGCTGAAACAGCCGCAACCACGTTGTCTGCATCCACTGCAAGTGAGCTACAAATTCCATACACATTGCATGAAAAGTACGGCAAGTGTGCTGTAGGTGAGCCCTAAGGCAGCAAATGTAGAAATGTTAAATAAAAAAAAAAAAAACATCCACAAATAGCTAAAAAATGCTGGAGTCAAAGGTAAATCTCAATTTAGATATGTCCCTCTCTATCTATATATAGTGAACACACCTTGAGATGGAGATGTGTGTGAACAGCCATCCCACCCGTCTCTTAGCTGTTCACAAAAACCTCTCCCTGTAAAAAAAATATAGCAAAATTCTCAGCACTTGTAGTGCTGGAACATAATATGATGGTTTCTATCACCAAATTGTAAAATTTGGATGATACACATCTATGATCTCATACTAAATGTGTGTTCATCTCTCTCTCTCTCTCTCTCTCTCTCTATATATATATATATATATATATATATATATATATATATATATATATATATATATATAAATAATATATATATATATATATATATTTGATAAATTCTGTACAAAAGGGATTTAATCTCCCCAAAAATAACTATATATATATAACATGGCTATATAATAACCATGTAATTAATATCTTTAGAAATATGACTAAACTAATTTTTTTGTAGATTTTGTGGTTTTTGTAAAAAAAAGTATCAGAACAGTATGAAAAAAAAGAGAAAGCTTAACGTAAAACATTTTTGTACACGATATTGTGTGTAAAGACCTTAGGAGAATCAGGCAGTAATTGTCCTTGTAGTGGTGAATTGAGCACTTTGACCTTGACATTGCAGCGTTGCTTGACTCTAGAAAAGGCCACATAGAATTGACCATGGGCAAAAGGTGGTTCCGGGAGATATATCCCAACTCGATTGAGAGTTTGCCCTTGCGATTTATTGATGGTCATTGCAAAGGCTGCCTTGATGGGAAATTGTCGTCTTCTTAATCTGAATGGTAATGCAGTCTCTGATGGACATAAATCAATATGTGGAATGAATACCACCTGTCCTGCTGCTGAGCCGGTAATAACTTTAGCCTGGATCATGTTTGGAAACAATGCAGTTACAATGAGCCGAGTACCATTGCACAGACCTTTCCTGGTATTCAGGTTGCGTAACAGCATGACAATGGTGCCAACTTTAATTTTTAGATGATGTAGAGGCATTCCAGTAGGTGTAAGTGAATGCAAAAATTCAGGTGGGTATTGTTCTGAATCATCACAGTCCTCCGCATCAATAGAATCTTCACTCAGATAGTCTGTGTACTCACCAATCAAGCAATCCATGACTTTGGAATTAACAAAATCGACGTCGTCATTCTTAGGACATAGGATAGCTTGAGAAGCCGCGATATTGATACTCTCGTTGTTATTGACATCAATGTTAATGTTGTCTCCAAAGATCTCATGTATTAAAGACCCAGTGCACAGCATATCTGGAGGAATCTCAATTACATCATCTCCAAGGTTATGTTCATTGGACAGCTCACCATGACCAAGTTTAAGCAACCAAGTGCTGTATTCCGGATCAATAGAGCGCATGTTGTGAAGAAGCGGGAGTGGATTGAAAAGTGGCCAATGTGTAGAATATTTTAAACAGCTCTCTACAATATCTGTTCTTGTGCCATGAGGAATGACAGGAAGACATTGTCGAAAGTCTCCTCCAAGTACAATTACTTTGGCTCCAAAAGGTGTCTTTTCTTTGTTGGTAACTTTTTTGGTCATAACATCTCGTAACAGTCTTTCAATGACATGCAATGCATACTTTGAGACCATTGTGCACTCATCTTTAATAAAGAGTTCAGTCTTCTGCAAATCATAAGCTGCATCCGTGTCATTTTTTATCCTGGAAACCGATGTTTCATTCACAGGTATTGGTATTCCATAAAGAGAATGAATTGTTCTTCCTCCTTCAAGCATATTGGCTGCAATTCCTGTAGTGGCAGCAGGTGACACCATTTTTCCTTCTCCCCTTAGTTGATGTAGAAGTAGATGGTAAAGGTAAGTTTTTCCACTGCCACCAGGACCGTCAATGAAGAAGCACTTTGGTGTTGCAGTAGTGTCTTCTAATGCTTGAATAATAGCCTCATAAGCCAAAAGTTGTTGAGGATTGAGAGTTGCTTTCATCTCTGCAGCTGTTCTTAACTCATCGTCTTGATGAAATTGTTGTGGAAGTTGTTGTTTCCTGACAGGGCGTGGTAAATAAAAATCAGTATATTTTTTGCCATGACTTCTCAAAATTTCTTGGATATCTGTCATCGCATATCCTTCACAATTCACACACTCCTCCGTATTTGAGTGATATTTATGGCAATAGTCTTGAATGAAGTGTTCTTTAAATTCAAGCCACAACTCCAGTGGATTAGCAGGAGGGCCAAAAATGCAAATGTAGGCAAACATATCACGTAGCTGTGCAGACATGTTCAAAATGCAAGCATCAAGTAAGGTATTTCTCCACAAACTGTCATCAAATAATAAACCAAGAGCTAAGGCAGCGTCTTTGAAAGTTAGATGTGTAACTCCATGAACCGTTTTAATGCTGTCAAAACTGGTGGCACCTTTGACATGCAGCAACAACAACCGCAAATAGTAGCGTTCTTGGTCTCTGAGACTTACGGTATACATTCCAATTACAGAAGCACCTCCTCGCTTTCTCTGTTGCCAAGAACCATCTATCCAAACATAGTGTTCTGGAATTTCACGATATAAATAAGTATGAGCAGTTGGGTCCTTCTTATTAAGCTCAAAATAGCCCATAAGAGTGGAATTGTTATGTAGCTTGTATCTGATGTTGGCTACGGAGACATCCTCATGAAAATAGAGTTGTTGAGAATGAGGCAGATGTACGGCCAGGCGAATAATACTGTGCGATTGCTTGTGCATGGGATAAGCAAATATCTGCTAAGCTGCCTCAGGTGCACTAACATAACGGGAATCCATAAATTGATGTGTTTCATCATGTTGGATGCTTGTTTGGCAAATTTCCAGATTTGCTTTATCATGTCCTTTATATACATATTTAAATAAGTATTTGACACTTTGTATGGAACCACAAACTTCCACATTGATATGACACTTATATTTGAGTAGTAAGAAAGGATTATAAGGAACTACCCACGAAATGTCAATCATGACGGAATGGTGTTCAAATGATGGTCCTGTATTTCATCGATAAGTCGGATAGGCATCCTTTGCGATGACAGTCGAATCCTGAAAATGTTTGGGGAAACCTTTGCTACACTTCCCAAGATGCATACATGGTGAATTTGGCCTCAGTTCTCCACAGGGACCATGAATCATGTGTTGCATGACGATCTTATGAAGCTGAGGGTAGGTGATAGGATCTGGTATTTCAGCCCAAACAGTATTGTCAACTTCAATCTCTGTGCGTAATTTTGAGGTGGCATCCAAAATGATCAAAATGTGAGCATGAGGTAGCCCATGTTTCTGAAACTCAATTGCATGAACCATGGCGCAAACTTTTCCAAATAAGCCATTTTTAATGTCTTTTAACAGTGCTTCATGTTTAATTCTGAAGACCCGTGCCACCAAATCTGGTCTGTGTTCTACACGCTGCCATGGTTCCAAATTGTTAGTGATCTCATTCCATTTGGGATTACATGTCATGGTGACAAATAAATCTGGGCTACCAAATTTAGTGACTATAGCCATGGCATCTTGATAACGCTGCTGCATATTTCTGGGGCTGCCTTCGAACGATGATGGTAGAATGACAGTTCTGCCAATGGGAATGCCTTTTTGAATGGATTTGTTGATGATATGCTCTTGAAGTATGCAATAATCCTCGACTTTTAAATCTGACTGGTGTTGAAGGATAAAATTCAGTCGATTGGCCTCAATTTTCACATAAGCATCAACTAAATACTGCTGTGTCAATTTTGCACCATTCAAAATGGGGTTAAACTGATTGCGGACAGACAGCACATAACAGTAATATTGGAGTTGTGTAACCCTGCGTTCACTTTTTCCTTGATGCTTCAGTCCATCATGCCACCCTTGTCCTCCGTAAGGGAAAAATAAAGGATAGAGTAACGCATCCAAGTTACTGTGAAGAATGCTGACCTGTTGTGTCTTTGGAGCCAAAGGATTTTGTGGATCAGCTTTTAAATGGATTAATATATCTCGGTTGAATGGTGGCTCCCCATTGTTATTTTCAAATACAACAGCTACTTCGTTGACAGTAGGATTGTTATAGCGTCGAGGGTCTTGACTGCGGTCTTGTTTAAGTGCCATCGTAATATTTGGCATGACAGTGCCATTTGTTTCAGCCTTTTGTTGTTCTTCCTGTTCCACATCACGGAGCATTTTGTATGCAGCTACAAAAGGATTGATGTTTTCTAATTGAAGAGCAATAATACTCATTAAAGTTGGATGGCATTGTAAATTTGGTTGACATTGCAAACGTTGTTCGTTGGCGGTAGCAGTATCCAAGATGTAAAGTTGAGCATACGTTGGAACTTGATCATCTGCCTGATGTAGTGTGCCAGTGCGATGGTAGATTTGGCCATGTATGCGGAAACAGTAAGGGCCATGTCCAGGTGGTGGAGAAATATTGGCACCCATGGAGGCGAAAGCAAAAGAGCTGTTGATGGCTCGGATGTTGTCCATGAGATTACGACTGTACTCACTTTCTTCTTTAAGTAAACGCTTGAATACCTCAGGGTATTCAGGGATAGGTATCTGGACCTTGCCCTTGTGACAGCAGAGTGTATAATTTTGATCACATGGCATCTCAGCATGAAAATGTAGTGCCTCACAATATTGACATGTATATGTCATTGGACCACAGCTGTGCTCTACAATGGAAGTGTCATCATCGGTAAAACCAATGGGATGTATAAGGACAGTAGGAGGTAACAAAAGATTATATTTTTTATGTAGGCCAACATATATTAGACGTTGCACTGCTTCAGGTTCCACACATTCGATGAATGAGGATGTAGATGGTATATGAAGCTGAGGCTGTCTGAATGTAGAGATGGAAGCAGTGCGTGCGCGTCGTCGGTGTTGTTCCGCAACAGAATTGTGTAAGCGGAGTTGTTTGGACTTAGGAGACTCCACACTGATACGTGCTTTGAAAGCAGTTTGAACTTTCTTGCTGTGAGCCTGTTTGTGATATGTCGTCTCGGCAGCACAGTGTTTTCGCTTACGTGCACACTTTGCCGGTGGTAAAGGATGTTCAGTATGCAGCAATTCAACGGCTGTTGAGCTGGAAGCGGTGAGATCGGGAGAAGGTATGACTTGCTGCATTAACTTGCTCTTTCTGCGACGCTCCCGGGCTGCCAGAGCATTTTTTTTCAATCTCTGGCTTCTCTCTTCAGGAGACTCCTTGCACATGCGTTTGTAATACGCAGCCTTCCCTTTCTCCAATCGAATGCGTCTGTCTTCAGCACTCTCCGTGCTGCGCTTCTTAGCCTTCGGTGCAGGCACAGGCGCTTTCTTGGCCACGTCATCATATTTCATACAGTCAGAACTTATGTTTCTGCGACGCTCCCGGGCTGCCAGAGCTTTATTTATTAATCTCAGGCTTCTCTCTTCAGGAGACTACTTAGCAATGCGTTTGTAATATGCAGCCTTCTTTTTGTCCAATCGAATGCGCCTGTCTTCAGCACTCTCCGTGCTGCGCTTCTTAGCCTTCGGTGCAGGCACAGGCGCTTTCTTGGCCACGTCAGCAGATTTCTCAGAGCTCATGTTAGCAAGTGTAATCACAATACAATGCAATGTGAAGTAGAATATGTTTGTTAAGGAAGATATGAATAGTGAGAGTATATACATGTACAATAGCATGGTTTTATTTGTTTAATTTTTGTAGGAAGAGTAAATGGAAATTTCTGTATATTTTTAAGTGGCAAAGAGTTACTTATAGTGAGTGTATGTACTTGTAATTAGAAATCAATCTGTATTACAACCAATTAAAAATAGACTTTAACGTCAGATGTATGACTAAGTAGCCGATGTAGTCCAAACTGTCAGGGTACCAATATAGTGCAGGTTTAGAAGGAGTTAATGTCCGACTGGCAGGACTCTATTAAAGTAGGAACTTATAATGATATCAAAAAGGTGATTGAAGGAGTTAATGTCCCACCGGCACTCCCACAACAGACTAAGCAGTGTAAATTATATCCAAAATGGTGTGCAAGGGGTTAATGTAGCACTGCCAATAGTAATAGACACTACAAAGGATGCACTTAATGCAGAAATGGTATATAAGGGGTTAACTTAGCAGTGGCATTACAACTACACACTGTGTTATAGAAATAACACCAAAAAGGGAATATAAGGGGTTAATGTACCACTGCCAGTACTAATAGACAGTAAAAAGTATGGAGTTAATGCTGAACTGGTATATAAGGGGTTAAGTTCGCAGTGGCAGTACAACTGAAGGACTTTGAGCTTCAAATTTACCGCTGTAAGTAAGGCGCTATGCTCATTGGTGGCTATGTGCTGGCGCCGACCAATGAGCATAGCGCCTCACTTCGCATTGAGATACATAGTGGTCTTTAGAGCTATGCATGGGCGGGCCCTTGGTTCTATTTTCGGCCACGGCGCTCGGCTCTCGTCGGTCGTCGCCGGGCGGGAGGCCCTGCAACGGCTCGCAATGGCCACTTCGCCATAGATAGATATAGATAGATAGATATAGATAGATGTAGATAGATAGATATAGATAAATAGATATAGATAGATAGATATAGAGATAAACTGAGTAAAAGTCCATGCAGCACACAGCTACCACCAATGATGCACAGTGCTAACAAGCCATATGTGTTTGAGGAAAAAATTCAAAAACTTACGTTTTTTCAAAAAACTCAATAATCTTATCTTTTAATCTGGAGTTCTTAGTACATACATTGGCCAATGTCTGCTTGCTCATCAACTACGACAAAGTAACTCCAGGTATGATGAGCCCTATCTGACATCCCTGCCCTCCTTGTCCACCCCCCACCTCGCGGTGGGCAGGCACCATCTATACCCTCCATCACCTGTAGGTTTAATGAGGGTGCAAAGGAGTCTGCAACTCCATATAATATATCATTTAGAAAAGCTGCACAGCACTCAGCAGACCAGTGTGAACTGGTGCAAGCATAGGACGCGGAGATGTCAGATAGGGCTCATCATACCTGGAGTCACTTTGTCGTAGTTGATGAGCAAGCAGACATTGGCCAATGTATGTACTAAGAACTCCAGATTAAAAGATAAGATTATTGAGTTTTTTGAAAAAAACGTAAGTTTTTGAATTTTTTCCTCAAACACATATGGCTTGTTAGCACTGTGCATCATTGGTGGTAGCTGTGTGCTGCATGGACTTTTACTCAGTTTGTTTAATCTCTGCGTCCTATGCTTGCACCAGTTCACACTGGTCTGCTGAGTGCTGTGTAGCTTTTCTAAATTATATATTATATGGAGTTGCAGACTCCTTTGCTGCAATGTAATTGCACCCTCATTAAACCTACAGGTGATGGAGGGTTTAGATGGTGCCCGCCCACCGCGAGGTGGGGGGTGGACAAGGAGGGCTTGGATGTCAGATAGGGCTCATCATACCTGGAGTCACTTTGTCGTAGTTGATGAGCAAGCAGACATTGGCCAATGTATGTACTAAGAACTCCAGATTAAAAGATAAGATTATTGAGTTTTTTGAAAAAACGTAAGTTTTTGAATTTTTTCCTCAAACACATATGGCTTGTTAGCACTGTGCATCATTGGTGGTAGCTGTGTGCTGCATGGACTTTTACTCAGTTTGTTTAATCTCTGCGTCCTATGCTTGCACCAGTTCACACTGGTCTGCTGAGTGCTGTGCAGCTTTTCTAAATTAGATATAGAGATAGATATAGAGATAGATAGATAAATAGATAGAGATAGATAGAGATAGATAAATAGATATAGATAGATAGATAGATAGATATATATATATATATATATATAGATAGATAGATAGATAGATAGATAGATAGATAGATAGATAGATAGATAAATAGATAGAGATAGATAGATAGATAGATAGATAGATAGAGAGATAAACAGAGATAGATAGATAGATAGATAAATAGATAGAGATAGATAGATAGATAGATAGATAAATAGAGATAGATAGAGATAGATAGAGATGAATTTTAAGATCCATTTTATCCTGTTGCCCATGTGAAAATGAAAGAATTGAGGCTAAAAGAACATTTTTGATAAAAAAATTAAAATATCAATTTTTTGTTTCCACTTTGCTTTAGTTCCTGTGAAGCACCTGAAGGGTTAATAATCTTCTGGAATGTAGTTTTGAGTAGTTTGAGGGGTGCAGTTTTTGGAATGGTGTCACTTTTGGGTGTTTTCTGTTGTGTACACCCCTCAAAAGGACTTCAAATGTGATGTGGTCACTAAAAAAATGGTTTTGTAAATTTTGGTTGAAAAATGAAAAATTGCTCATGAACTTTGAACCCTTATAATGTCCTAACAAAAAATGTTTTTTTTTCCAAAATTGTGCTGATGTGAAGTAGACATGTGGGAAATATTATTTAATAACTTTTTTCTGTCACATATCTCTCTTGTTTATCAGAAAAAAAAATAAAAAATGTGAAAATTGTGAAATTTTCAAAATTTTTGCCATATTTTTGATTTTTTCACAAATAAACACAAAAATTATCGACTTAAATTTAATACTAGCATGAAGCCCAATATGTCACGAAAAAACAATCTCAGAATCGCTAGGATCGGTTGAAGCGTTCCCGAGTTATAACCTCATAAAGGGACACTGGTCAGAATTGCAAAAAAGGCCAAGGTCTTTAGGGTCAAAATAGGCTGGGTCCTGAAGGGGTTAACATGGTGTAACCGGCGGTCACGTGACTGACGTCATGGCAGGTCCTGTTCAGAAGAAGACCTCTGGAGACACGGGAGACACAGGGAGGACACCGCGAGGACACCGGGAGCCTGCGGGACCGTGCGGGAGACGACGGGGGCCTCGGGGATAGGTGAGCATACATTGTTTATTTTTTTTATCAGCCCGGAGGACCGGGAAGCAGAGGAGAGGACCGGGGAAGCAGAGGAGAGGACCAAGGGAGAAGAGGGGAGAGCAGAGGAGAGACAGCTGTGACAGCGATCTGTCAGGAGGGCGGGCATCCTATTTTCTGTTGGAATTGGATGCCTATTTGGCATCTGATTCCAGGCATCAGAAGGAGCCGATGCTGTCCGATTTTAAAATCGTAGTGTGAAAGTAGCCTAAGCTTACACACAACACCTTCCACCCCAGACCTGAAGGGGGAGCTCTATTTGCCGACTCAGGCAAGGTCCCCTATAAATTCAAGCACTGGGCGGAGTCAGGCAGTTCAGTACGGAGCAGTACTGAGGAAGACAGCTGGTGCACGGTGCCGCGCGAGGCCTGTGCCAGAGGGGAAGCCTAGCCAGTGTGAGGGACCCAAGAGTGGGGGTCGGAGGCGATGCGAGTTAGCAAGGGGGAGCGGAGCTGTGCCAGTTCGCCCCAGAAGAGCTACGTTGACAACCCGGATACCGGAGTCCAAGACTGCATGGGTCCAGTCAGCCCAGCAGTAAAGACCAGAGGCCAAGGAGATTTCAAGTCTCGTGGCGCAGCACTTGAGGTACAGCACCCAGCAGAGATGGGGACCGCAGTGGATTCAGCGGTGCCCGCAGCAGAGCTCTCGCATCATGAGGACACAGGAGAGGGTCAGGGCCTAGCTTCAGACAGCCCAGGACTAAAGCACACACACAGTGTAAAAGGGAGGCCTCATAACTCATTGGATGTGGAGATCCCAAACTGCTCCCAGACCACCCGAACTGTACCCTGGACTTCACCTTGCCCATCATCAGTAAAGGTACAAAAACAACAACTCTGTGTGAGACTGTTATTGCGACCCCTGATCCTGCTCCCTTCATAGACTGTCCGCAACCATCATTAACTCCTACTACTGCCCCTGGATCCCGCTCCACCTACCGGGAGCGTAACCATCTAGCTTTTCTTACCGTCACCCCAGAGGTCTGTCCCGCAGCGCCGGTAACATTACCGCAACCGTAGGTGGCGTCACAAAACTCTTATTTTATTTTTATTGACTCTTATCAGTGACCACCAGGGCCACGGGATCGGGCATCAGGCCCCATGACATACCCAGTAAATAAACGCCTGGAACCGGGCACCCCACGACCCTGGGGTGGGTCAGCTTTTGGCGTCACAAAGACTATTCCGTGCCCGGTAAAACTGGGTACTGTGTGCCGTGTATTGACTGTGTTAAACTGTTAAATTGGGCTGCCATTGCTGCGCCACATAGAGAGCGAGAAGAAGAGGGGTGTAACTACTGAAAAGGCGCAAAGTTGGGCCCCCTGCTCTGCCGAAATACCAGAGCGCTCAACTCACCACTGACTGCTTTTCCTTTTGAGAGACTGGCTAAAGTTAACTAGGGGGGAGCAAGAATGGATGCGCAAAGGAACGCTAATGTCGGAGCAGCCACAGCACCTGGAGCTGTGGCACCGATCGCGCCGCTTGTCCTGCCATATGTCCCGGGAGTGGCGTGGTTACCGCAATAGGATGGCAAACCCGATACCCTAGCTCGGTTTAGGAAAAAGAAACGCAATGCGCTGGACATGTATGCAATGACTGGCAAGCAAAGAGTGTCTGTTGTGCTAGGACAGTTAATAGGTGCAGCAGAGCGTGAAGCCGAGTCTTGGTCAGATGCAGATAAATATTTGGATTTCTGAATCTCTAACAACTTAAGACTTGCTTTTGAAACCCGCACTGAGGCAGAGTTTAGAATGAGGTTTTACCACTGCAGGCAGAGGCTGCAGGATAGCATATGAGACTACACCTTGAACCTCTAGGAGGTGCTGCGGGTCTTGAAGCAGGTAGACCCTATAAATGTGCGGAAGGGGGATAAAATGCTGACTGAACAGTTTATCCAAGGGTTGCATTCACCCATTGATCGTACTCAGCTGCACCTATGGGTCCTAGAACACCCAGATGCAGACTGTGTAGTCCTGAAGGACTGGGCTATCAGAGCACTGCAAATCCCTGTGATCCCAGACCCTGCACCTCAGCCGCAGCCAGCTAGCACCTCTTCCTTGGAGGTGGCGCTCACTTCCTTTACCACAGCAGGGGGTAAAGAACAGACTGTAACACTTGATGCTCCTGATAGCTTGCAATCTCAGGTGCAGCAGCTAAGCAAGGATGTGGCCATGATCTTAAAAGCCATGCAGTTCAGACCAGAATCCAAGTCATCAGGAGAGATCCAGCTTGCTGACAGTCCAGAGGACGTCCCGTGGATGCGAAGGAGGATCCGACTGTTTAGAGGAAGAACCAGCGATCGCTACGACTCAGCAGGACAACCCATCTGCTGCCGTTGTAACAAGGCAAGCAATTTAGGGAAAGACGGTGTTCTCCGATCCGCGCTGCGAAATTCATTCACATCAAAAGAAAACCAAGAATCGATGTTCTGATCCAATCCTTCCTTTATTCTCCTCCTACGCGTTTCAGTGCCCACCCGGCACCTTCATCAGGTGCCGGGTGGGCACTGAAACGCGTAGGAGGAGAATAAAGGAAGGATTGGATCAGAACATCGATTCTTGGTTTTCTTTTGATGTGAATGAATTTGGCAGCGCGGACCAGAGAACACCGTCTTTCCCTAAATTGCTTGATACATCTCCACGTGCGTGGAGCCGGTGGGAGTCCTGCAGCAGCCATCAGGATATTAATCCATAAGGCTTCAAAACCAGTTGTGGGTCACACAACTGGCATAGGTGAGTGAATTGCCTGTTTCACCACAATACGTTCTAGTGTCTAGTGATAAGGGCACTATTGCGCCTCTTGTCCCCCCCCCCCCTGTTTTTTCTTGTTGTAACAAGGCAGGCTATTTGCCAGGTCGTGTACTTTAAACCAGCAATCCCTGGGGCCGAGGGCCAACTCTCAGGAATAAGACGACCAGGCCCGTCTGACTGGCGTTATAGGTACCTGGGAGGACGGCCAATCCTATCTATCACATTGGACGGCATTCCCACATCTGCACTACTGGACACTGCCTCGCAGGTGACCTTGATACCACGTATCCTTAACGAAAGGTTTTGGGCCGACTCGGAGCTCGCCTGCCCAGACCCGGACTTTACTACACCATGTTCCAAATTATTATGCAAATTGGTTTTACGTGTCATAGGGTTTTTTGTGTCAACGAAACCCATTGATGGTATTGCGTCTCAGGGTTCTTTGGATCACTGACATCAATCTCAGATACTTGTGATAATTAGTTTGGCAGGTGAGCTCAATTGAAGGAAAACTGGGTGTCCCACAATATTAAGCAGGCCACAGTTTTCAAGTAACATGGGAAAGAAAAAGGATCTTTCTGCTGCCGAAAAGCGACAAATAGTGCACTGCCTTGGACAAGGGATGAAAACATTAGATATTGCATGAAAACTTAAGCGTGATCATCGTACTGTGAAGAGATTTGTGGCTGATTCGGAGCGTAGATGTGTTTGTGCAGATAAAGGCAGAATGAGGAAGGTTTCTGCCAGGAAAGTTCATCGGATTAAGAGAGCAGCTGCTAAAAAGGCCTTACAAACCAGCAAACCGATATTTGAAGCTGCTGGTGCCTCTGGAGTCCCTCGAACCTAAAGGTGTAGGATCCTTCAAAGGCTTGCTGTGGTGCATAAACCTACTATTCGGCCACTCCTAAACAGTGCTCACAAGCAGAAACAGTTGCAGTGGGCTCAGACATACATGAAGACTAATGTTCAAACAGTCTTGTTTACTGATGAGTGCCGAGCAAACCTGGACGGTCCAGATGGATGGAGTAGTGGATGGTTGGTGGATGGCTACCATGTCCCAACAAGGCAGCGACGTCAGCAAGGAGGTGGAGTCATGTTTTTGGCCCGGAATCATTGGGAAACAGCTGGTAGGCCCCTTTAAGGTTCCTCAAGGTGTGAAAATGGCCTCTGCAAAGTATATAGAGTTTCTGACTGAACTTTCTTCCATGGTACAAAAAGCAAAAACGTGCCTTCAGGAGCAAAACCATCTTCATGCATGACAATGCACCATCTCATGCTGCAAAGAATACCTCTGTGTCATTGGCTGCTATGGGCATAAAATGCCAAGGACAAAGTCGCTTGGCTGATCTTGGGCTGAGACAACAATAAATATAGAGTGGTCTTGCCTGATGCGGCGTAGGGTGCTCTGACTCCTCTGGACATGAGCAAGAAGAGTGAGTAGGAGAGCTCGACCTACTAGACCAGTGATGGCGAACCTTTCTGAGGCCGAGTGCCCAAACCGCAACCCAAAACGAAATTATTTATGGCAAAGTGCCAACACGATAATATAACCTAAATTGCAGCAGTGGTAATCATAAGCGCTGCACAGGGGGAGAGCAAGCGGTTGCCTTCTCTCTTCCCTGTGCAGTGCTTGTAGTCCTGAAACATTGATGATCAATTCAATTATTTTAACAATTACTTGATTTTAAACTTACCTTTGCAGTCTTCTCTTCTCTTCTCTTCGGCAGTGGTCAGACAGCTCATGTGTACTGCACATTGAAGCTGAGCCGCTGCCACTGCCCTTTCTAGAAACAGCAAGTGGATTGATCTGTATGGAAAAAATGCAGAATATTAGACAGATAGAAGATAGATTTTATCATGGAATGCAAGCAGATTTCATGCTGAAATCCTGGTCCCTTTCCTTGCAGTAATGTGCTCCATCCTGACCCTCTCCTTGCAGTAATGTGCTCCATCCTGACCCTCTCCTTGCAGTAATGTGCTCCATCCTGACCCTCTCCTTGCAGTAATGTGCTCCATCCCGACCCTCTCTTTGCAGTTATGTGCTCCATCCTGACCCTGTCCTTGTAGTAATGTGCTCCATCCTGACCCTCTGTTTGCAGTTAGGTGCTCCATCCTGATCTTCTCCTTGTAGTAATGTGCTCCATCCTGATCTTCTCCTTGTAGCTATGTGCTCCATCCTGATCCTCTCCTTGTAGTTACATGCTCCATCCTGACCCTCTCCTTCTAACTATGTTCTCCATCCTAATCCTCTCCTTCTAGCTATGTGCTCCATTCTGATCCTCTCCTTCTAGCTATGTGCTCCATTCTGATCCTCTCCTAGCTATATGATCCATCCTGACCATCTCCATGCATTTATGGCCCCATCCTGACCCTCTCCTTGCAGTTGTGCTTCATCCTGACCCTCTCCTGGCAGTAATGTTCCTATCCTGACCCCCTTCTTGTAGTAATGTCTTTATCCTTATCACCTTGTAGTATGCCCCATCCTTGTCCCCTTCGGTAATGTCCCATCCTTGTCCCTTGTGGTAATGTCCCCATCCTGCCCCTATCATGTAGTAATGCCCCATCCTGCTGTAATGCCCTATCCTTGTCCCCTTGCAGCAATATGCCCCATCCTGCAGTAATATGCCACATTCTTGTCCCCTTGCAGTAATATGCCCCATCCTGCAGTAATGCCCTAGCCTTCTCCCCTTGCAGTAATATGCCCATCCGTGTCCCCTTTAAGTAATATGCCCCATCCTGCAGTAATGTGTTTCATCCTTGTCCACTTGCCATTAATATGCCCCACCCTTATTCCTTTGCAGTAATATGCCCCATCCTGCACTAATGTGCCTCATCCTTGGCCCTATGCAGTAATATGCCCCATCCAGCAGTAATGTGCCCCATCCTTGTCCCCATCACATATTAATCTGCCACATCCTGCCCACATCACATAGTAATATGCCCCATCAGCCCCATTACATAATAATATGCCCCATCAGCCCCATTAAATATTATGCCCCATCAGCCCCATCACATAATAATATGCCCCATCAGCCCCATCACATAATAATATGCCCCATCAGCCCCATCACAATAATATGCCCCATCACATAATATGCCCCATCCTGCCCCGTTACTATTGCCCCATCCTGCCCCATCCCATAATAATCTGCCCCATCGCATAATAATATGCCCCATCCTGCCCCCATCACATAATAATATGCCCCATCCTGCCCCCATCACATAATAATATGCCCCATCCTGCCCCATCACATAATAATATGCCCCATCCTGCCCCATCACATAATAATATGCCCCATCCTGCCCCATCACATAATAATATGCCCCATCCTGCCCCCAGCACAGAGTAATATGCCCCATCCTGCCCCCAGCACAGAGTAATATGCCCCATCCTGCCCCCAGCACAGAGTAATATGCCCCATCCTGCCCCCAGCACAGAGTAATATGCCCATTCTGCCCCCCCTTAGTAATGCCCCGTCCTGCCCCCAGCACAGAGTAATATGCCCATTCTGCCCCCCCCCTTAGTAATGCCCCGTCCTGCCCCCAGCACAGAGTAATATGCCCATTCTGCCCCCCCCCTTAGTAATGCCCCGTCCTGCCCCCAGCAAAGAGTAATATGCCCATTCTGCCCCCCCCTTAGTAATGCCCCGTCCTGCCCCCAGCAAAGAGTAATATGCCCATTCTGCCCCCCCTTAGTAATGCCCCGTCCTGCCCCCAGCACAGAGTAATATGCCCATTCTGCTCCCCTTAGTAATGCCCCATCCTGCTGTAAATAGATGATGGGGAAAAAAAAAAAGTCATACTCACCTTCCTGCTGCAGTTTCCTCTCCAGACATCTGCAGTCTTCTCCTCCCGACCCGCGCTGAGAGCGGTCACGTGATGCCGGGCGCGTCACATGACCGCTGTCACATGACGCTGGCCGGGAGGGCGGGTCTAGGAAGTGTCAGAGAGAGGAGAAATGTCTCCTCTGCTCTGACACAGCTTTGAACTGCCGGCGCCGCGGCGCGCGCCGGCAGATCAAAGCGGCAGTGTAGTGGCGAGGCCACGTGCCAGGGGAAGCGGCTCTGCGTGCCACCCCGGGCACGCGTGCCATAGGTTCGCCATCACTGTACTAGACGATAGGTTGAGGACCTGGATCCAGCTCGGCTGAGGGAGGGAATGTGATTAAACTGGATTACCTCATATGTATATATCCAAGACCTTGATAGATCTGCGACTGTACCTCTGCTGCAGCCCACGCAATGCCTTCCTTGGGGAGACTTAGCATCTGGTTGTAGGTGGTTTGATGTAGTTGAGGTCAGACTACTTGCCGATCTTCTGAAAAAAACAAGGGATTGAGCGGCGACAGACAGGGATACGAACCGAGACCTCACAGCCTAATCTGTGATAATGATGTGGCTGGGAGTCTAAGACACTGTTTAGCTATCTGTTTAGGTATAATAAAATGAAGGTCAGAGTCGTAAGTCACCTTGTGGTCAAGTAACAATATATATCTGCATCTCTGAGTATATGTTAATTATGTGTGATAGTGGTTAGAGTTCTGACCCGCAGGTCAGTTGACAGAATTGCAGAACCACTGTGGAAAAACATCCATAGGGAGGGACGGAGCCTCCTGACTACAGTGTTAGTCAGCTATACGGCATCAGACGTCTGATAGGCCTGGTTACGGAATACCAGAGAGGGTCTGGGTATTATTGCTGACTGGATGTAGTCTCTGTGGAGACTACTGTTGTAGCTGGTTATAGTATGCATGAAAATGGGGACTCTTGCTCATCGAAAAGGCGGTGAGCTCCACGGACAAATCCTGCAGGCGGATGACCTATCCTGCAGAAAGATGGAAAACTGGATAGTGGTATTGATCCAGTCACCTGCTAAAGGATCCTGGTCTTGGAAACTTCAAATCCGGGACCCCTTGCTCAGTAAAAATTGTCAGATTCTATATACCATATACAGTTAGGGCCAGAAATATTTGGACAGTGACACAGGTTTTGTTATTTTAGCTGTTTACAAAAACATGTTCAGAAATACAATTATATATATAATATGGGCTGAAAGTGCACACTCCCAGCTGCAATAGGAGAGTTTCCACATCCAAATCGGAGGGTTTAGGAATCATAGCTCTGTAATGCATAGCCTCCTCTTTTTCAAGGGACCAAAAGTAATTGGACAATGGACTCTAAGGGCTGCAATTAACTCTGAAGGCGTCTCCCTTGTTAACCTGTAATCAATGAAGTAGTTAAAAGGTCAGGGGTGGATTCCAGGTGTGTGGTTTTGCATTTGGAAGCTGTTGCTGTGACCAGACAACATGCGGTCAAAGGAACTCTCAATTGAGGTGAAGCAGAACATCCTGAGGCTGAAAAAAAAGAAAAAATCCATCAGAGAGATAGCAGACATGCTTGGAGTAGCAAAATCAACAGTTGGGTACATTCTGAGAAAAAAGGAATTGACTGGTGAGCTTGGGAACTCTAAAAGGCCTGGGCGTCCACGGATGACAACAGTGGTGGATGATCGCCACATACTTTATTTGGTGAAGAAGAACCCGTTCACAACATCAACTGAAGTCCAGAACACTCTCAGTGAAGTAGGTGTATCTGTCTCTAAGTCAACAGTAAAGAGAAGACTCCATGACAGTAAATACAAAGGATTCACATCTAGATGCAAACCATTCATCAATTCCAAAAATAGACAGGCCAGAGTTAAATTTGCTGAAAAACACCTCAAGAAGCCAGCTCAGTTCTGGAAAAGTATTCTATGGACAGATGAGACAAAGATCAACCTGTACCAGAATGATGGGAAGAAAAAAGTTTGGAGAAGAAAGGGAACGGCACATGATCCAAGGCACACCACATCCTCTGTAAAACATGGTGGAGGCAACGTGATGGCATGGGCATGCATGGCTTTCAATGGCACTGGGTCACTTGTGTTTATTGATGACATAACAGCAGACAAGAGTAGCCGGATGAATTCTGAAGTGTACCGGGATATACTTTCAGCCCAGATTCAGCCAAATGCTGCAAAGTTGATTGGACGGCGCTTCATAGTACAGATGGACAATGACCCCAAGCATACAGCCAAAGCTACCCAGGAGTTCATGAGTGCAAAAAAGTGGAACATTCTGCAATGGCCAAGTCAATCACCAGATCTAAACCAAATTGAGCATGCATTTCACTTGCTCAAATCCAGACTTAAGACGGAAAGACCCACAAACAAGCAAGACCTGAAGGCTGCGGCTGTAAAGGCCTGGCAAAGCATTAAGAAGGAGGAAACCCAGCGTTTGGTGATGTCCATGGGTTCCAGACTTAAGGCAGTGATTGCCTCCAAAGGATTCGCAACAAAATATTGAAAATAAAATTATTTTGTTTGGGTTATGTTTATTTGTCCAATTACTTTTGACCTCCTAAAATGTGGAGTGTTTGTAAAGAAATGTGTACAATTCCTACATTTTCTATCAGATATTTTTGTTCAACCCTTCAAATTAAACGTTACAATCTGCACTTGAATTCTGTTGTAGAAGTTTCATTTCAAATCCAATGTGGTGGCATGCAGAGCCCAACTCGCGAAAATTGTGTCACTGTCCAAATATTTCTGGCCCTAACTGTATATTCTATATATATATGCAGGCGGTCCTATGGTGCCAGCAGGAAAGTGCCCTGGTAGTTATAAAGCTACTGCTACCTCAGGCGGTTATTAGATGAATGGTATCCAGAGTTCTCACTCTCTGATAAGGTAGCTGAAGTCCTAAATTATCCTTGCTGACGATTATTTGACGTTAGGTGTTATGTGAGTTGGGAAGTCACGGTCCAGTCACGGTAGACTGTGTGCCATATGGAAAACTAATGATTCAGACTTATCGAGCAGCCAGCAGACAGAATGGTCAATGCCTCTGACAAGGTGACTGATGTCATACATTATTTTTGCTGAGGATTATGAGGTCAGGTGTTGTGTGAGTTGGGGTTCACGGTCCACTGTATAATAAATGGAAACAGACGGTTCAGACTTACTGAGCAGTCAACAGAGAAAATGGTCAATATTGCTGGAGATTGCAGTAAATGGTAAATCTGAACACTTTTTCGACAGTGGGCAGGTGTTATAGGCCACGTTAGGGGCCAGAGTACAGGGCATGGAAGGTCTGCCTTACTGCATAGAGGACGGAGCTTGCGGTGCTCTGTATGTAACCTCTGTACAGTACCAGATGTCTGATGTACTTGGTTTACTGAGTCGTGGTCATGGTTACTGCTTCGGGACATCAAGTGGTACGTGGGTAAGTTTGTCAGATCTCGTATATCGCTGCAACAGTGTTTTTTTTTTTCTATTTTCCTTTGCTGGATAAAAGTATTGACAGTCATTGCAGGACATAGTACCTGGTTGTCACTGAACACTTTACAACGCGTCTTTCACCTCGTCATTATCATCCTTGACCATGCCGTTTACGTTAATTTTTGTCCGCTATGATGCTTGACCATGTTTACCAATGCTAAGGTGCTCTGAATCCTGCAGCCTTTGTATATGTATAGTCTACTAACACTGGGGAGACTGTGCAACAGTAAGTGGTGCAGATTCTGTAGCCTGCTATACCAGGCTGTAACAAACCGACATAGGGAGTATGGGATCTGGATTGTATGGTAACCAGTGAAGTGACAGATACCATAAACTAATCTTGCAGGCAGTTATGAAGCAAGCAGATATGTGTATTGGATAATGGCACAAATATTGTAACTTGCCTTGACAGGTATAGGCTGCATGTCTGCTGTATTTCCTGCTTATTGGTAAGGTGGCAGACCCTATGTTCTTGCTAGCAATTATGTGCGCTGGGTAATACAGTAGATACTGTGACCTGCTTTAACTGACAGAGGGTGCATGGATGCTGAATTTCCTCTTTACTGGTAAGGTGGCAGACCCTATGATTGTTCTTGCTGGCAGTTATGTGCCCTGGGTAATAGTGTAGATACTGTGACCTGACAGAGAGTGCATGGCTGCTGAATTTCCAGCTCACTGGTGAGGTGGCAGAGCCTATGATTATTCTTGCAGGTGGATCTGTGCACTGTGTAATGGTGCAAATTCTATAACCTGCATTAACAGACGGATATGGGATGCACGGCTGCAGAATTTATTGCCCTCTGGTGTGGTGGCAGTGATCCATTTGTCCGGGGCATATAGTGCACATGCACTCATCCCACCGCAGTATATGGTTTGCAGCATATCCTGCCATGGGTGGTTGTAATGTAACATTATAAATGGTTGCCGTCTATCCCTGTATTTCTCAACAGAGATCTGGCCAGTCTCCAAAGATGGGTCCCGGGACCTTAGGAGGAGGAGGCAGAGAAGGGTGCGAAGGAGACCTCGCTGGTGACAGAGGACCAGTGTCCAAAATTGCCTCCCGGGACCCTGAGAGGGAGGTGTTTATTGTCGTGCCGGGCTGCAAATGGGCGCGCAGGAGACCTCGCTTCTGCAGCCCCGAGTTGTGGGCCGGAGTGGGGTGGAGCATTGATGGTGCAGGCAGCACAAGCTGGGGGCTTGATTTGCTGCCCGCCGGCTGTGGGCGTAATGGGGGTGGAACGGGACAGAGCTGCTCGGGCCTAGGCCGCAAACCTGGGGCCTGGATTTGCAGCCTGGGAGCCGGTTGCATCACGGTCCCGGTGGTGCCGCTGGTGAAAAAAATGGTACTCTGGTACTGCATCCCGGCTGGGGAAACCGCCGCAAGGGCCTCTTCCTTGCTGTCCCTGCGGTGTGGGAGAGCCTGCTGGTCCCGGTGCTTCTCCCCGCTGTGAGAGAGTGGAGAGGCCTGCTGCTCCTGGCTGCTTCTCCCTGCTGTAGGGTGGTGTGGGGGGGACGGGACGCTGTGAGGCTGCTTGGGGGGGGGGGGGGGGGGGGGGGAGAGAGAGAAAATCACCGTACCCTGCGCTCCACGAACAGAGAGAGGGAGAGGAAGGAGACTCTGCAGCTTTCAGCACACCCTGTACAGCAGGGGTGCTTGAGGCGAGGTCTGTGCACAGGCAGCTGGGTCCCACCAACCAGGCGTTTGGGCACCCATGGTAGACGACACCCCAAGGATGTCCACAGAGCAGGTCCGGCAGAAGCTGTAGGCACTAAAAAGCGACACTCAGAGTACTCCGCCGTAATTGGGTGAAAAATAAAAAAAATGACAAAACATGGTAAAAATAAGAATAAAAACTAAGAAATAAAAATTAAAATTGAAGTTAAAGTTATCAGGTGTGCTCTGACTAAAAAAGTTTCAGAGTCACATCTGCCTCCTGCAGACACAAACTTAAATTGATCAGTTTGCACTCCAGACCAGGCTGTGTATACTGCTGAGGAGGAGCTAGCTTTTTTAATTATCATACTGTTGTCTCCTAGTGGACAGCAAAGCATACACCCGTAGTATCCTGTGTCCCCAATGAAGCGATGGAGAAATATATTTACCGTATATACTCGTGTATAAGCCGACCCCCCTACTTTTGCCCCCAAAACCTGGGAAAACGCATTGACTCGTGTATAAGCCGAGGGTGGACCCCAGCACAGTATACAGCCCCAGCAGTGTGGTATACAGCAGGTCCCCAGCACAGTATACAGCCCCAGCAGTGCCATTATACAGGTCCCCCTCACAGTATGGCGCCCGCATGCAGCGCTGCGCACATACATTACCTGGCTATCAGCTGTCACCCTCCGGTGGCGATTCGCTGCTCCTGGCTGCATCTTCCTCTGTCTACCTGCTTGTCATGTGACCAATTTCTGGGCTGAAAAACGGCTTATACGCGAGTATATAAGGTACTTAGAAAATTGGTGAAGTGTTCAATATGTATTTCACCAGCTGTATAGGGCCACCGTAAAACTGGATCCAGTAAAAACAAAGCCAAGACAAGAATATACTTCATTTTTATTTCAGTCCTAACTTTACCCTTCACCTAACTTTCCTGTCACAAATAGAAAAAGAAGTTCGCTTTGTATTCAAATTATTAACTGAAAAAGACCAAAGTCTTCAACCAGGGATGATTTTACAAGTCGAATCAAAACTATGCATAAAATGCAATCTTTATTTCCAAAACTTCAAGTAAAAACAAATCAGAGCTTTAAACCTTTGGGAAAACCACATGGTACATTTCCATTCATTTACATATACAAAGTAACATCAAAATTGCACATGCCCAATTACTAAGATTTATGCCTCAAGAAACAACACAGGAATAAATGTCAACCATCCAAATCAAGGCTTCCTGCTGAATCTTTTCAATGTCCCACTGTATTTGATCCCTATCGCTGGAATACAATCTATCTGTCAATATGTGATAGGGAATCAAAGAATTTGATCTCCAAAGGACAATAAAGAGGATATTGCAATCTTATCCTGTAAACCAGGGTTATGTGTTCGTTACCTGTTACTGAAGAGTTTTGTGCCTGGGTCCCCTACTAAGCTTCACGCCCCTGGAAGAAGCTTAGTTGCGAAACGGCGTAGGGTAGGGGACCCAGGCACAAGACTGGGATCAAATACAGTGGGACATTGAAAAGATTCAGCAGGAAGCCTTGATTTGGATGGTTGACGTTTATTCCTGTGTTGATGTTTCTTGAGGCATAAATCTTAGTAATTGGGCATGTGCAATTTTGATGTTACTTTGTATATGTAAATGAATGGAAATGTACCATGTGGTTTTCCCAAAGGTTTAAAGCTCTGATTTGGTTTTACTTGATGTTTTGGAAATAAAGATTGCATTTTATGCATAGTTTTGATTCGACTTGTAAAATCATTCCTGGTTGAAGACTTTGGTCTTTTTCAGTTAAACATTACATTTTATGGAGTAGTAATACTTTATAAAAGGGGACTAGTTGTTGTTTTATTCAAATTATTAATTGGAACATATTCAGATACTAGAGGACCCAATGAGCCACTATCCACAAAAAGCAGCCTAAGGCCCCTTTCACTAAATTGAAGCAGATCCGGCAAATTTATTGCATCTGCCGCGTGACGGCTGACTTGCTGAACACCTGAGGCAAGCCCCATTCATTCTCTATGGGACTTGCGACATGCGCAGTTTTGCCACGAGCCGGCAAGTCAAAAAAATGCGGTTAGTGGTGTTCTTTTGCGAGGCCGAAACTGCTGGATCAGCCAAAACCGCAGTTGCCGCAAGCCCCATAGAGAATGAATGGGGCTTGCCTCAGGTGTACCGCAAGTCGGCCGTTATGCAGCAGATGCTGTAAATCTGCCGTATCTGCCGCGAATTAGCGAAAACTGAAAAAACCTGTGCATTTTTTATATCCCTAGCTCTGGTAATGCCCCACAGTCCGTCAGGATGTACAGATAACTAGATATAAGTCCTCGGTACTAAAT